>JAUMHE010000221.1:132506-153002 GCA_032359235.1 Enteromius mattozi | reverse complement strand
TATATATATATATATAAAATTGTTCTGTGTGCTGGGGGAGTCAAGAAATTTGTAATTTGAATATAATTAAAAGGCGAATATGAGACAAAACTATAGAAAGACACATTTTATTTTTGAGTGATTTAACATGTTTTACCAGCTAAGAAGATCACCATCATACCCGTACCTGATGTGAGCATAAGTGTTGGAACAGTTGCCTTACAGGTCTTTTTGGCCATGTTCACACAGCAGCAGAATACGGTTGTCAGTCCTGTATTTGAGTCCTTAAAATACAGTTATGTTCACACACAGTTTTGGATTTTGGATCCTGTCAGATTAATTTAGCTCTCCACCCAAATTTAAAAGCTGCTGTCGGTTAATGAAGGATTGACTAAAGACTCATGGCTCGATTGGATTCTTGTCGTTTCAGGAAATAAGACATGCGGTTGTCAATTCCAAAAACTGAGCCATCCTAGGTGTATATAACAGAGTTTTTCAAAATTTATCCTGGCTCTTCCGAGCTTGGTAAAGCTGATGGATAGTGGCCATTATTTTGAAGCTCCATAAATCATATATATCCGTCGTAAAAATAAACTACAGAATACACCTTCGGGGGGGTTAACAGATGTCTTCTGAAGCAGATCGATGGGTTTTTGTAGCAAAAATATTTCTACTTTTAAAATTATAACTCATATTACTGACTTCCGGCAACGGCCGTGTGCGCGTTCGCGAGAGCATCAAGTTCCTGCTTCATGGCTGACCTTTGACTCAACGTATTAAGTACAGTAAGCTGCATTTACTCTTATAGTGAAATCCTCTGACATTTATTTTTTATTTCTCGTTTTCGACTTTTAATTCGTTACCAGCATTAAGTATTGCTCTGTCCTTGTTCGTCTCTTCTCTTCTGAGCTTACGCTACGAATGCGGCTTGTAGCTTACGTCATAGGTCATACATCGAGTCAGAAGTCAGCCAAGAAGCCGGAACTCGACTCTCTCGCGAATACAGCTGATAGCGGAAGTCAGCAATATGAGTTATAATTTTAAAAATAGAAATATTTTTGTTACAAAAACACGTGTCAAATCTAATCTATACAGAAGCGTGGATATATATGATTTATGGAGCTTCAAAATAATGGCCACTATCCACCAGCATTACCAAGCTTGGAAGAGCCAGGATAAATTTTTTAAAAACTCTGTGTTCATCTGAAAGATGAAAGTTATATGCACCTAGGATGGCTTGGGGGTGAGTAAATCATGGGGTCATTTTCATTTTTGGGTGAACTATTCCTTTAATTCTTCAGATATTTAAATAAGGGAATGTGTCGCATCAGTTATATCTTCTGCATTTCAAGCCTTGCATTCATTGATGATATAAACAAACCAGGATGAAAATGAGGGAACTGACTTTGAGAGAAAACCAAGCAATTTGGATGCTAAAAGAAAAGAGGAAGTCAATTAAACAGCAGCAGTTGATGATAGACAAATTATAAATGCAGCAGAGTTTTGGAATGAGTTTATGGACCGATGAGATAAAGATTAACCTTTATCGTGATGGGAAAGCAAAAGCGTAGGCAAAAAAGGCAACTGCAAATTATACAACCTCATTTTTAATGCATGCTGGAGGTAGTGTCATAGCATGGCTGTCTCTGGAACAGGCCCTCTCAATTTTAATGATAACTTAATGCATGATGACAGTAGCAGAATTAATGTGGAATGCTAGGAAACCAATATTCAAGAAAATGCCACCAGACTCATCAGAGAGCACTTCATATTGGATCAGGACAACGACCAAAAACACCCAGCCCGTTCAGTCAAGGAGTTTATCAGGGCAAAGAAATGGAAAGTCTTAGATTTCCCAAATCAATCTCCAGATTTAAGTCAGATTGAAGATGAATTTCACCAGCTCAAGAGGAGACTAAAGGCAGAAACTACCCAAAACAAGCAACAGTTGGAATTGGGTCCGGGAAAAGCATTTCAAAGTATAAAACCAAAAGTCTGCTAATGTCTATGGGATCGCAGACTCACTTCTGTGATTGCACACAAGTGATCTGCATCTAAATATTAGCTTTTAAATTTTTACATTGGACACGTTTAACTGTCCCAATACTTATGCTCACATCAAATAGTGGGATGAACTCTAAAAGTGCTGTCCTTTTTATTTGGTAAAACATGTGTTGAAAAAACTAATAATAAAATGTGACATTCTGTAACTCACAAATAGTAAACATACAAATAACATGAGAAAAAATTTATCTTCATTCTTAGAGTTACAATTAACATGAGAGAGGTTTATCTTCAATTTGAGAGGTTTTTCTGTCACACCATAGGACACGCTGATACATCAACTACCCATATGTGTGTGTGTGTGTGTGTGTGTGTGTGTATATATATATATATATATATATATATATATGTAATTCATCTTATTTGAAATTGCTGACAATTTTAGCAAAGGTTAGAAAATATGTCTGAAAAGCTTGAAATCCTGATCACAAAAAAGAACTGCAAAATAATATTGGTTTCCCTATTAGATTTTTGGTGGTAAAAATGCATTACAGAAAAAAATAACCCATCAAGCGGCTGTCCGTGTTCTCATCCTGATGAGTGGAAAAACGATGAGATGTACTGAAGTTGTTCAGTACATCAGGAAGTGATCAGACTGTGGAACAGCCTGTGGAACAGCCTGTAACTTTACCCTTTAAATAAGTTCAAAAATGCACATAACATTCAGACGAGCTACTTAATGAAGACAAACAAACTGTCACTTTCTAAACAGGATTATAGATAAATGGATATGCACACACGAGAACGATCAAACACACACAGACACAAAAGCAGACCAAATCAAAATGCGCTTTACTGTCGGCTTCCAATATTCAGATAAATTCCCTTGTTACCCTTCCCACTAAGACCCCCATTCATGAAGGCTGCATAACTGGGCATAGTTTCTTTCCAAGAAAATCCTCTCTCTCTCGTAAAATGTCTAGCCAAACATTTTTGGAGTAATTTCAATTTTGGGGACTTTTATGAGACTGTTACATACAGATGACAGTGTGTTTACTTGTGTGGGTTGCAAGAATTAATGGATTAAAAAAAAAGAATAATTCTATAGTTATATAATATAATATAAAATTAAATATAGTTAAAATGAAAACTTAATAATATATTAAATTATAATAATATTAAGAATATACATTTTATTTTTATTGTATTTATTTAAAAAATATTATTATTATTATTATTACTACTACTATTATATTTATACTGCATACCACTACTATATTTTATCAAATATTAATAGTTTTACTCACAACACAGGACTTTGATGCAGGCTGCATGCAGGTTGTTCTCTGCTCTAATGAATGAGCGCATTCCAATAACAAAGAGATTCCCAAAGCATGTGATGAAGGCCATAACCCAGACGGACACCCGTAGAACCAGACTGGCTAACAGGTCTTCCACTGATGAAATGCCATCCGTATTAGGTTTACATTTCCGAACATGTGGGGCATAGGAACAGTACTGAAAATCCTTAAAATATCTAGAAAAGACACAGAACAGATTACAAGCTGTTTGTGCAGATTAATACACAGACCTCACAATGAGAGGTACGTACATGTGGGACAGATTTCCCATCGGAAGAAACATCTTGGTGGTTATGTCAGGAATTTCAATGCCCTCCAGACTTCTGTTAAATACGAATGAATGTTTTATTTCACGACACCTACTAATAGGGTCTTAAAAACATTCTTTGGAAAGGCAGAACATGCGGTGCTGATACTTACAGAGACTCGAGTAGAACCAGGTGATTGAAGTGACTGTCATGAATAAAAAGTGAAGGATTTTGGGATATGTTCCTGCAAATATTAAATGGAGTATGTCAGCCAAAAATGGTAATTCTGATTATTTACTAATCACATTCCAAATCTGTTTTTCTGAACAGATTTGTTTTAAAGAACCGCTTTGTAACTCTTGATATCCATTGACATTTGATAGTTACCAAGAGCTATCAATTTCCAAAAATGACATGAAACATTCATATGCTATATTCAAAGTCTTCTGAAGACCATCCGTATTTTGCCATTTATGTTGGCTATAGATGAGCTTTTTTACATTTTAGTCGGTTCCTGGCAAAAAGTAAGCATATGGTTTGAAGAGCTCTAAATACAACTACTTTTACTGCACTTTTTTGTCATTTTTGGGGATTGACAGCTCCGAAATGAAAACGTGTTTGTTCCATGGAAGAAAAAACAGCACACAGGCTTGGAAGGACATTAGGGTGAATGATGAATGACAGATTTTTCCATATTGGAATACTCTTTTAAAAACATTACTTCATAGTATTGCAGTGCAGTTTATAGCATTGCGTGCAATTACCAATTTAGCGCTTTTAAAATAATAAACTATATGACTGATATGCGCATGACTCACAATTTCTGAAGATATCGTAAACTCATGAAAATGTTTTTAGGAAGATCAGATATTCTGTTGCAAGACAAATCTCTATAAAACAAGAAGGAGAAACAAGTTTGATAAGCAAAATTCATGTGCATGCAAATCTCAATTATGATCTCACTGCAGAACGTTATTATTAAAATTATTAACTCTCAAATCACAAGATTCACATCCTTTCCAGATAATGCTCTCTGGTACTCACAGTTCAACCAAAGATCCAAGAGAATGAAAGGTGTTTTCTGGAAGGACCTTGATCTCATTGTCATGGAGTGATCTGGACATAAGAATTAAAAAAAAAAACTTTACAATAAGACTAAACCATCACATTTTCACTTTTGTGGAAAGCCTCAAAGAGCAGACACTGGGTTGTGGAACAGCCACATGATAACAAAACCGTACTGCTTTCTGCTGCATTTTCCAGCTTTTTCTTCCAGCAAGGGCAAGCTGACCCTATTTTTCAGAGATACCCATCTCTCTCTGAAAGTCTCATTTAAGATATGTCTGACACTTCCCCACATCTATTACAAAAGAGAATGACACGTCTTAATAATCAACTAATAGAGCCTTGGAAAAAAACATATGGAAAGAGTATTGTTGTCGCCGTCAGAGACGTCGGTCTGTCCACAAAAGGCAACAATGACACTGACAAAATCCTTCTGTCATCACATCGTTCCCGGGAGCCATTCTGCTTTCATTTTCTACAGTTTTCAAATCGGGACCATGGCTGCAAAGGAGTCAAATTCACAGGTGCTCTCTGAGAAACTGGGATTAGATCTGCTATTTTTTGCTATTCCCAAAACCAAAAGCTAGTCAGCCTACGAACAAACATCCCCAGGTGAAAATTGATGGGAGTTAAAACTGCAGTCCAGATTATTAGCTTTTTCCAAGTAATATCAGCTTCAGACTATATTAATTTTCCCAAAACAGAGGGAGAAAGAGAATATAAAGGCTATCAAAAGAAATCATTCAGAATTATCTCAAAAAGGACCAGCAGATGGAAGCTTGATGAGAAAACAGCTGCAATTTTATCTAAATTGGAGACCTTTTAACATGATTTTCACAAAAATCCAACATCTAAAACCCAGACCAAAACAAACACACACAAACACATATGTAATTAAAATAAAAAGTAAAAAGACTTCATGATATACACAACCCTGGCAGAATGGCAGCATGTCTTACAGTCTAACGTTACTGTAAAATTAAGATGATTTTAACGATGTTTGCCTTCACAAGGGCATCAAGCTTTGTTCTTCACACAGATACTAACATCCTGATGACTAACCAAGAACAAGCATTTCCTTTTAGAGATAATAAACTGAGAATTAAAAAAACAAGCCTGAGATCCAAAACTGACATCGTAAACTAAAACCGACATCTGTACACATTCAATTAAATTGACCATTAAATCAAATTCACTGCCATGTTGCCATTATAAATCGTGCTGGCATTAATGTGTGCAGCCATCATATAAAAAAACACAATGAAACCAACTACTTAGACTTTACAGTGGATTGTGGCTGAGGGTAAACGCATATCAAAATACTTACAGCACTGTGAGCTCTGTGCACGTCTTCAGAGTGGAGTAATTCAGCAACTCAACGTGGTTCTCAGCGAAGTCCCTGCGAGGAAAGACAAGCCGAGGAAAAGCAAAGAACAAAAAAACAGCTGTAAACTTAAAAAAATACTTAGAAGTCCTGACTTCATGGACATGAGAGGAAGACAACATTTGCACTGACGACTGGGAAAACCCATTCCATTGCTCTGCCTGCAACAACAAAAATAAATCTGATCAAGAGCCATGGGTGCTTGACAACTACATGAGTAATCAGTGTGCCTCATGCAGAAATTGCTCATTCAACGAGTGCCTCGTCGAGACGACGTGCCTGACTTTGATAGTACCGCTGCTAATCTTTCTCTCAGAACTGGCTGGAATAGCAGATGGCAAATTGTCATTCAGCGTCGAGAGTTTTACAGCATGAGTGAGCTGCTCGCATAGGTAACGTCAAAAATCACAGTGACCCTGCTGATGGCCGTTGTCAGTCTCATTTTTGCGTTGACTGTAATTACCAGAGCGCACTGTTCACAGAAAAGCTGAAAATGAGTCCTAAGTGCTCATCAAGAAGAGAGAGATGCATGAAAATACACAAATGACACATCTGGCAAAAGATACGGGCGCTTTGAGACAAGTTCTCATTGTTAACTTGAGATGTGTGACACGGTCAATAGAGCTATAGTCAGACCTTTGACTAAACAGCAAAAGCAGTTTAATTTGGCCTATAAACGCCCACTTAGACAGGAAGAGGGTGCCTGGCTGATACAGTATGTTAAAGAAGAAATCACAGTTTGTTTTGTTCTCACTAACCTGAAAAACTGGCAGATCTGGAGATAATTCATCCTCAAAAGCACTCGTATCATGTGGTACCTCGTAAAAATGATTTTGTTTCCAAGTAGATTGATAATTAAACGCTGTGTGCTCTTACTCCAGGAAGCTGCTTAAAATCTGCCAATCAGATTAGAGCTTGCCAGATACAGAAAATACTTTCCAGTTTCATGTGCAATATGCATCAGATTGTCAGTAAATTAGCCTGCACTCTTAAAAATAAAGGTGCTTCACGATGCCATAAAAGATCCTTCAGATTATTAAAAGGTAAGAAAGAGATGGTCCTTTAAAGAACCTTTGACATAATGGTCTTTGTAGAACCAAAAATGGTTCTTCCATGGCATCGCTGTTAAGACCTGAAGCACTTTTATTTTAAGGAGAGCTAGTGGGGTGGTCTGTGGGTGTCCTAATCAGGTTTTAAGGTAATTGTTGGCTATAAAACTTGAGTGTGGACTTCTCTGAAGGTTCACTGGAGCAAAGTTACCACTGACAGCAGCGTAAGTGGTTTTTCTTGGACAGCTGTGGAATTTCGCTGAGTGCGGGTATGATTTATACTGAGCGAGATTGGCTCAATTCAAACCTACCTCATAGCAAAACTTTAGAGAATTATGATGCGTATCGTTTGTTCAGAGACCATCAGTTTAAAGTTACAACTCTCTCTGTTTGTTAACCTTGGAATGACCTTTTTACATAAATCAAAGAGCCTCATGACTAATATACTAATGGACATGCAGGTATAAACACACACATACTGAGATATGCAGATTCTTACACAGCTAAACGTTCCCAGAGCACTAAATCATTTCCAAGAAGTCAGCTTGATATGTCAGGACCACTTAGATCAAAAATAAATGTTGTGTTTCTTACTCTTTCTAAACAAGATGCACATGTACAGACACACAGAAGTAAATGGACAACACAAGAAGATTATTAAATTACCATACACAAACAGTGCTAGCTGGTTCTGTCGGTGAATTAGAATGATTTGATTACAGCCAGGCTTACTGTGAGCCCCATGATGCCTTATACAATTACAAACCCAACAGAACTCTTTTTTATTTCCTCTAATGAGACGTAACATGTTGAATGTGCGCAAGCAATAAATTCACCCTTTGACATTCCCTGTCAACTACAGAGGATAGTTATCTAATCAATCTAAGTCAACAGAAACCAATCCGACTGTGACATCATATGATGCCTTAATCATAATACTAGATAATTCTTTGATAATTTTTGTCACAGCCATCAGCTGGAGTGCCCATGTCAGCCAGCAGAGGGCACTCCTTTTGGATTATTGTTAGCCTCTTCTGGACTTCATTTCCCATAACCTCCTGTACTGATTATTATTTTATTACTGTCAGCTGTTTGTCATTTATCTATTAGCTAAACCATATATAACCTGCTAAATGTGTCTTTGTTGCATCAGTATTGCGTTCTGTTCCTTGTGTTTTCTGTTCTCTGTTTTTGTGGGTTCCTTATGTGGATTATTGTTTTTGGACTTTTCTATAAAAGCTGCAAATGGATCTTGTTTGAGAGCACTTTGTAACAGAATACTGACGCCACTTCAAGTTTTTTATCACCTTTTGGACTATGGATATCCAAATTTCTCCTCCTGCTTCTAAGAAGGAGCGGAAGGCTCGGCTCCAGATGTTGGGAGGAGGGGATGGGAGTAGGAGGTCTTGCACAGACTTTTTGAACTTTGGTGGTAGGATTGGAACTTTGTAATTCTGAGGTCAACAAGATTTTTAATGAATGTTTACCCTTTGCCTCTGTTGGAGATTGAGACTCTTTAACTTTTGGGGGTTTATCTCAGTTACCGCAGTTCAGTGGTCCGATTCGAGCAGTCTGTGCCTGCTGCAGTGCCCTCAGAGAATAGTGAGGCTTCATTATCTTTATCTCGCAAGTGAGGATTGAGAAGGAACACTCCTGTGGGCCCAGAAGCCCTCAGAATCCAATATGAATCCAATCATAGATGGGAGCTGATTCTTCTGGACTTTTCTGACACATGGTAGAGCATCTGGAATCTGCTCCTTAAAAGGACTGTTCACCCAAAAATGAAATTTCTGACATTAATTACTTGCCGTTGTTCCAAACACGTAAGACCTTTGTTAATCTTTGGATGTTCAAATCTATGTGAATGTTAAGTACTGCAATGTCCGAGAGTCTCTCCTGACGCAATCAAGAATTATTTTTTTTTTATATGACTAGATTTGACTCTTTTAACAATGAAAAAAAACTTGCTTGTCCTGTCTAACATAGCTTTGAAAAATGACAGTTCTGCAATCGTCTCCCCTTCTGGAAATCCATAGTGATGACAAATAAATATCAGGTCCTCAGTGGAGCACATACTAGAGCTGAGGATGTTGTTAAGTGCAATTAAAGTGTTCATGTCATTTTCCTGAAATATCTCACGGATCCCATTAACAGTGTTGTCCAGCACACTGAAATGCAACTCCTTATAATGGTCCTGTGCCGAGTCTGCATTTGGTCCAGGCATTGTTGTTCTCCTCCATGGATGCTGAGGGCCATGGTAGTTTTTAATCGCACAGCTCGACTGTGAACTCCCAAAGCTGCTGAAAGTTGTGGTCAGTTCTCATTGTTATTGAATGATTCATGGACAGGGAGGTCTCTGTCAACATATATTAAAAACACTGCAACTTGCTCATGCTTACTTATGCCTTGCATTCCATATGCAATAAGGGCAAAATTTCCGACTTCATGCACTCTCTGTATGATGTCATTTTTAACCTGACCAGCCATTATATTAATAGCTATTGACTATCTTAAACTCATTCTGGTGCGTGCTATGGATATAATTGTATGATCTTTCTCTCTTTTGAGTAGTCGGTCAATTAGTTGGTTGTCAATGGCCCTAAGATCCATCAGCTCTAAGAAATTTTCCCGATTTTGTGATTCATCCATTTCATGACCCTGAAGAGCAATACAGGAATTACAACAAAAGAGCAAAGTCTCACTCTTTTTTTCAGATATTCTCTGTTCTCATCCACTCTCTTTGTATGTTCACTGCTGATTTGAGTGGCGGCGCTTCCTGTTTTACATGTCTGTTGATAGCTTTTCATTTTTAACTATCAGAAATGCGCATGCTGCTTTTCTGATGTTCACTGAATCTTTCAGACATCCAACATTTTCTGACATTGGCTCACAGCGGGATTTGTCCTCTTCAAACCGAGTGACACTTGACTGCTCAATTACCTGTCCTCAATCAGCTGTTTTTGTTTTTTTGGGAATCCAGTGAATTGGATGCTTGGACACTTCGTCCCATCAATCATCTAGTTTTCTCTAATTTCCATCCCAAAAGTGATAAACTACGTAATGTAAAAATAAATGTGTGGTAAATTGTGTCACTGACTGAACTGGTCAAAAATATTCAGTGTATTTTGGGAGAGTACTGGCACAAATAAACCTTGATTACTGCAATGCTAAATAATAATATTTGTAATTCTTTTTTTTTTTTTATATATAATTTTTTATAATTTAACATTTTTACTATTTCAGTATATTTATAGATATTGTTTCGTTATTCCAATAAATTTCACACATAAACAAAGTTTTTTCTAGCCAATTTAAAATATAAAATAACATCAAATAAAACGTTGGCATATTGAATTACTTTTTTGTTGTACCTTGCTTGATGATGTATAAAAACTCTCCCCTTCTGATTATTTTCTGTAATACTCATAGTAATACTGATTAACCATATACTGCTGTGCATTAGAAAAGGTTTGAATGATGTTATCCTCTAACTTGTCCATGTAAGAGGTGAAAAAAGTGTCAATAACAGGAAATACTTACAGCCACCTGAGCAAGGGCATGTGCTGACAGAGACTTGAGTCGGGCAGCCACATAAGGGATGTGTTCACCATTGATCTGAAATTAAACAAACACTAAAATCAATAACCTAAAATGCCAGCACAGCCTTGATGTATAGTATGTCACAGCAAGAGACTTGAAGGTCTTTATTGTAGATATTCAGCAAACCCGATGCAGCACTTTCAGACTGAAGCGGTTTCAAAGGAAAAACAATCAAGGCTTTCAAGGCTTTCTGCCAGACTAGCTGTGTGCTATTAGATGTCCTCCGTTTCACGAGCATACTTATCTAGAAAGTGTCTCTTAAATTAGTTCTTGTAAAGTGAGTCCTTAATTATTGTTAACTAATACACTCATTTAAAAAACGCTCTGAAAGAAGATCATTCATTTAGTCAAAAACACCAGGAAATTAGACATTAACTTATTATGCAAATTTAGAGAACATTTTGATCTATTGGATCTAATGGAGTGCTATTTATTCAGTGGACACTTGCCCAGCTAATTTACATGGCTGCATTTATTTTATAAAAAATAGCAGAAATAAATGTGCAGTTTCCATACAGTATTTACTTTTGTGTGTTTCACAATGCAGTCAGTATTTAGCAGTTCAGTCCAGTAAAGACGTGCCGCATTATTATAGATGCATCATTAGACTCAAAGCATCATTTTCTGTAAATGACTCCCGCAAGCTAAGCTTTTGCCCACAATGTCTAAATTTCAAACAGAGCCAGGCTGCTGGAAACCATACGAAAGACAGTACCATTATTTCAGTGATTATGGGTATCAAAAAGTGAAGAGATCTGGAGAAAACATTCTGGGTAAGCATATAATCTCTTCAGGGATGACTTCAAATACATATCTTCATTTATTAAAAGTAATCTCACGAGGGACTGTTCTTTGCAGTCATGCTTATTATTTCTTGGGTTTATTATTAGGCTTATTATCTCTTCTGTTATTAGTTAGTCATCCATCCCTGGTTTTTATTAAGGTGGAGGAACTTAAGTGAAACATTCATGAAACATGATTAGGTGATTCAATTACAACTGTCAAGCTGAAAGTGGCAAAAAAGTGTGAAATTGTGCCATATGTTCAATCACAGCACTGTGTTTGACTAACAACGATAATTATAAAATTAAATGATTATTAAAAATGATAACTATGATTATAATAGACTAAGAATGCACAATGCACAAATATGTAAAAAAAAAAAAGGATAATTTTTGTTGTTGTTTTTAGCCACAGAAAACAGGTTCTGACAGAATTCTACTAGGACAAAATAAAATAGTCCATAATAATCTGACACTGATGATAATAGAAGGAAAAGAAAAAAATATATAAATGAATACGGAGTAAGAAGAGGAAAAAAAATGAAAAACGGTTGCGATAGAAATACATTTTCTTTTTGTACTCTAGTCATTTCTGGCACAGCAGTGAAACTGGAAGTCAGAGGACATTTCCAGCGGTATTAAAGACATTCTGATGAGGGACTATGACAATGAATTCCTTACTACTTGCACAAATGAGTGCACAGTGGCCTTCAGGCAAGCCACATGCTGAAATCAAGAAGTGTAAAATGTCTGCTAGGTTTCTTGTGGGTACAGACAATTCTGTGTAATGGTGAAAAGATCAAAAATCTGTCTCAGAGCTGGTTTGCAGAGTCTAGTTGCGAAACAAAAGTTAGTGATCCTTGTATTGCTTTTGTCATTACTTGAACGATAAGATGCCTTGCTGTTGACCCCCTTTTGAAAACATAAAAGTACTGCCTTAAAGTCTTTGACACCTCAAATGACTGTGAGAATTGTTCCTTGATTTAGTCTAGGAAAGCACAGGGAAAAGAAGTCAAATTAAAAGACAATACTGCTCAACTTTAACCTCACAAAACATCCTAGAAATAGTTGTCAGACCATTGGACCAGAAACAAGGACAAGCTTGATTACATTTATAATGAAACAAAGTTTGACATTTTCCTGTACGGACAACTGATTAAACAAAATGCCACAGTGGAGAATCACCATCAAATATTTTAATACCCCAAGATACTTACAGAAATGTCAGCGACCTCAAACCGATGAACGTATCATGGGTGATGCTTTTAAGTGGATTGTGATCTAAGACTCTGAGGAAAAGGAATAACAACACTATAAGAATAATAACAATATAATGATAACAAAGAACTAAAATGTCTTTTAAAATGTTAAGCACAGGAATACATTGTTAGAAAAGTTGAATTTCAACTGGTCTGTTATTGTTGTTTTCAATTTTTGCACAATAGGAAGAAATATCTTGTTGGCAAATCTTCTGTGCTTGTTCGATTTCTGCATAAATCTGTTCAGACTGCATCTGTGTTTGGCACCCGAAAAGCCACCCAAGTAATTCTTTGTGCAAAACCACTTTCGATTTTCAGCACTTTCCAGAGCCAAATTCTGCTATCTCAGGGCTATTCCACAGACCACATATTTTTTGTGTGTGATTTTGCTAAATTTAATGAAGTTTGTATTTAACAAGGGAGAAAATATGGAAAACAAACAAACAAACAAACAAAAAAGTATTACAAATATGAGATGAAATATTGTGTATAGCCAAAGACCTGAAACAAAAATATAAACATAAATATGAAAATGATAAAGTGAAAAATTGAAATAAAATGAGAAAGGTACACTGTATATGCCTGTTACTGTATTATTCTAGTTATTACTTGGAAAATGCGTATACATGATGAGACAGAAATTTCTTCAATATACACAAAACAACAAATAGTGGCTAATTGATGATTTCCAGTTTAATCACGGTCTCAGCTCTCTGTGTTTATTTTTGATGCAAAAGAATCAGAAGCAGCCATTTCTCCTTTTCTAATTCATTAAATGTGTTGCAATGCATACTCACAGCCAGTCTAATTTGTGTAGATCTCTGAATACTCCCGGTCCTAAATAAGTTATGTGGTTCTGGCTGAGAAACCTGCACAAAAGATAACATTTAATTATAGACACAGACTTGAAATTGATAAGAAGCTCTGCCCGCCATCAAGCCTTAATTTGTCCAAAGGATTGATTTACAGACATAAATAGAATAAACTGCCCTATTAGGAATACGAGCACCGCAAAACTCATTTCTGATTCACACACTGTTCTAAAATGCTTTTGAATGAACAAAAAACAGATTGGAACAGAAAGGAAAAGGTACATTTTTAACTGTGTAAGCAGTCATTAATCATCTAGAGCTGACTTTCCCTCATGATATATGACATTGTAAATCCTCATCTCAGGATTAGCCTTGTCCTTCCTCACTTTTGGGACCAAAGAGATCTCCAAGCTGCTGTGAAGGAAAGACAATTACTATATGCAAGTCAAACAGACTTAAAAAATAAGTTGTGCCCACTCAGCCCTTTGAGCAGAAAGATCTACAGCCCAAAAACGCCACTGTGCTCCACACCTAAACCAATAATAGAAGAAGCATCATTGAACACACAATCTTGTGCGGCAAATTGTTCAATGATCTGTTCAGTTTTGTTTCAGTTTCAGTACTGCAGTATTAAAACAACAGAGCATAGACCAAAGTAATGTACAATATTGTAGATATTTCTTCCAAAAGAAAACAACGACATCAAAACACAGATAAAACACCAAAACAGTACAAACAGAAACCTATGCCTCAACACATTGCAGTCTCAAAAGCTAAACATAAAAAATAAGCCTTCAGATGTCTTTTAAAGATATTTAGAGTAGCTACTGAGAAGGAAGACTGTTCTTTGACTGTCTGATCTTTTTGGAGCTGCCATTGCAAAGACCCGATCATCCCTTCAGAATAGGGGAGATATGATCACGCTTGCGAGAAGCCTAGTGGCAGCATTCTGTATAGTGATTGTAAACGGTTTAAGGTTGTTTGGCAGACACCCACATACATAGAGTTTCTATAGACAAGCCTCGCAAACACAACGCCGAAGATAACCTTTTTAAAATCTTTAAAACAATCAAATGGTTTAACCTTCGCAACTAATCATTTAGACTTTAACCACTTTCAGACCTTCTTAAGGTTTTTCAGTTCACGAGAGAGTCCAGAGCATTTACATGATTTTTCCTCAAAGGCAAATACATGTGCATATCATCTGCATAAAAATGAAAGGAAGTCCCATACTTATGAAAATTGTCCCTAAAGGTAAAATATATTAGGAAAATAAAATAAGAGCAAGAATGTATCCTTGTGGGACACCACAAATAAATGGGACAGAAGATGAAAACGCCTGGCCTGAACTCCTGTTCAATAGGACTCATGTAAACCATCAGCGGTAAACCACTCAGCGGTATCCTGAATACCGGCCACTTCCTAAACGCATGGAACAAGGATTGCATGATCGATCACATTGAAAGCTGCAGCGAGAACTAAAAGCATAAGGACCACAGAATGCCCAGAATCACTTAAAACTGAAATATCATTAAGTACCTTTAACAAAGAAGACTCTGTACTGCATGTGGTAAGCTTTAAAACCAGACTGAAAAATCTCAAACACAGCATTTTGGACCAAAAAACTGCAATTGTCTAAGCACAATTTTTTCTAAAAACAAAATTAGGGTAACACTTCAGAATAGGGGCCAGAATAATGCATTAGTTAAGCATTAATTAACGGTTAATTTGTTCACAATTAAGCATTAGTTGATTAAAAACACACTAGTAATTAATGGTTAACCTAACATTTTAAGGGCCTGAATTATGCATTAGTAAACTAGTAATTTATGATTAACAATTATGCATCAGTTAAGCATGAACACGTATATAACTAATGATTATCTGTACATATAGTAAGGGCATATTAGCCATTATTTACAATTCATTAGTCATTTTAAAGACCATAAACAAAAAAAAACTATAAACACATTTATGCTATAAACAAAAATAAGCTAGTAATCAATAATTAACTGAATGTACAGTAACCACATTTTATCCATTATTAACAACTTATATTATATATATATATATATTTATTTATTTTATTTTATTTTTTGTTATTGTTATTATGTTTAATTACTGCTGGTTTGCAATTATATATGGCTAAAATATTGTAATAAAAACTATTTGACCCCCTATTCTAAATCTACATTATGACACTTATTGAGTGATATTCAAGTTTATTGATTAGGATAAGCTAATAATTAAGGCTATACTACCATTAATATAGTGCTAATACATGGAATTTGACCCCTATTCTAAAGTGAAACTTGTCACCTGTTGAGTAATATTCAAGTTTATAGACTATAAGGTAATAATTAAGACTAAACTGCCACTAATTTAGTGCTAATAAGGAAATTTGATTCCCTATTCTAAATTAATTTCCAGTAATCACTAAAGAATAACAGATTTTTACTGCTTATGTAGAATTTTAAAAATAACATACAGTGTAATAAAATAGAAATAGTTAATAGTTAAATGACCCATGTGTTTGTCACAAAATAAGGATGTACATGCAGAAAGATTTTGTGTGTGTGTGTGTGTGTGTGTCTTAACAAGTTGATAATAATGGATAAAATGTGGTTACTGTACATTCAGTTAATTATTAATTACTAGCTTATTTTAGTTTATTTATAGCATAAATGTTTGTCTTTAAAATGACTAATGAATTGTACATAATGATATATGTATACCTTACTATATGTTCAGATAATCATTAGTTATATACGTGTTCATGCTGATGCATAATTGTGAACAATTTTAACAAAAACTACTAGTTTATTTATGCTTAACTAATGCATAATTCAGGCCCTTAAAATGTTAGTTTAATCGTTAATTACTAGTGTGTTTTTGCTAAACTAATGCTTAATATTGAACAAATTAACCCTTAATTAATGCATTATTCTGGACCCTTAAAATAAAGTGTTACCAAAATGGGATACAAACAGAAGTTTTGGAATTGGTCTACAATTGGACAGCACAGAACAATCCAAATTGGCTTGGTTGCACTAGAGCATGTTTCAGCAACAATGGCACCATACCAGAATAGATATTACCATTAATAACAGACAGAATACTCGGGCCAATAATATCAAAGGAATAATGATAATAAAAGGAATAATATTCAATATGAAACTTTTATTTCTCATCTCCAGTTTGGCTCCTTGACTATTAGCAATACCAACACAAAAACAATGTTTGTAATCTTTTTAAAAATAAGTGAAAAATAGGAAAAGAGAAATACTCACAGTTTTTCTAGATTGAATAGTCCATTAAAGGCACGGCTTGAGACTGTCTGAATGATGTTGTTTTGAAGAAACCTGTTCACAAAGAAAGTCGATCAAATAAGCAAAAATGCATCAAATAATCAGATAACAAATAAAAAATTAAAAATATATATGGACTATATATTTCTATATAAATATATATATAAATATAAATATATAAAACTATATAAATCATTTGTGGTTTGAATGATCTTTTGAACATCTGTGCCATTTAACCTAATAAATAAAAATATTTTTGTCAATTAATACCTCATTTTAAAAGTCTTATTTACAATGTTACGACAGTGGGTGAACTATTACAGTTTACCTATCACCACGCAGACAACATTTTCCTTTCATACAGCTCTTAATGCTGAAAATACAGTTATCTATTACATGTTTTGAAGGCAAACAAGGCAATAAAACATTAGAACATTGAGTAATGTTACTAATTACATATATGTGTGTACATGTGCAAGACAGACAGTAAGTAATATTTATTTGTATCTCAACTTATTTACCGTACCTCCATGGCTGGACTTTTACGTTCAAGAAAAGAGACTCAAACGAGACCTGAGATCATACGCACGTTATTTGTTAATTTACTTCATTATTGCAAAACTAGTCACCTGAGTGATCTGAGAGCTGAAATGTTCATCTATCAGAGGAAGATACCCCCAGACCTACTACAAGCCACTGATGTTTTGGCCCTCATCCCAGACGTTGTCAAATCCTGAAAAAATGCCCCTGGCACACTCCTGTTCTTTGTTTTATATTAGCAGTTCAGAAATAGTAAGATTTAAATGCTGGACTAGTGCCTGTGAGGTTGGAGGGTAAATTATGTCCGCTTGGGGCTGGAGTGAGCAAGAAATCTGCTTGGTTCTAAGTTTGCAATTAAATTTTGTTGAGCCAGAAACTTTAAATGGGACATATGTTGCAAACTTGCATAGTTTTTGAACATATCTTTTCCTCCCTACGGTAAAACTCCCACTTCATCCACATTTGTTCTATTCTCCATCAAAAAAAAAAAAAAAACATTCTGGAATGCTATCTTTTGTGAAAATGTAAAAAAATTAAGCCCCACCTGCAACTGTGTTGCCAACTTAGCAATTTTGTTGCTATAAATTTAGCAACTTTTAATGATTACCCTAGCAAAGGTTTTTTTATAGCTTTTTCAGCTATTTTTAAAATATTTGCAACAACTTTTCTTTAAAAAAAACTTGCAGCAACTTCTGAAAAGTGACTCAAATGATAAAAACATGTCAGCCTGAAGAGTGATAGGAAAGATGCCTAGCAGTACACACATCATGTGAATTAAGTTAAGCTAGTTGCAATTGTTCAATAATAATTTTACTTTTATAATACGCATTGATATTAGCTTGTACAGTTATGTTTATCAGTTAGTAAGAAAAAATATGTAGGAAAACAGAACATGTACTGGTAATTTTATGCCATTTCCTGTAACCCTAAAACACAAAATAGAATAAAAACAAAAGTGAAAAATCAATATGGAAAATGTCTTCATATTAACACAGTACATTTGGCCCATTTTTATGGACTCCTAACTATAATAATAATAATAATAATAATAATTAACTCCATGGCTTTGGATTCAAAGGATAAGTGTACAGTTCACAACAAAGACTTATGAATGCATTGGCATTTAGTAAACTATTAAATGATATTGTAAAAATGTAATGCCAGAGATTTACTTACACCTTCACTTGTGCTTTAATTTCTCTATACTGTCCGATTCCAATAAAGTCAAAATGATTAAAAAAAAAAAAACATTGAAAAAATAAATTAATAATACACTACTGTAATAATTCAAATACAGTGTGGCAAACTTTGCCTTAAAATTCTCATGACATCAGGAGGAATTCACTTGAACTCATGCCAGCCTTGACTGCACTGATTTGTTCACTGGTGAAGACTTAACTGCCTTTTTATTTTAAACAGAATTGATTAAATTCAGATAAAGTTTAAATTGCCAGTAAATCCTTCAAGATTCTGAACAGAAGTCAGTAAATGGCCTCTCTTTCAAATCTTATTGCTTTAATTTGGAAGAAGGATGATAATTTCATCTGGCACTTTTTCTTGGGTGCAGAAGAGCTTGAAAATGAATGTGCAATTCAAGTAAAATGAGTTGAAAAGCCTCTCTCAGATTCAGAAGTTCCTCCAATCTGTAAGGGACACAGTGACCCAATGAGAAAAGCAGAGCTCTGAAGCTCTTACCTGCAAACATTATCAGCCATCACCACTTGCTCCCAACGAGGCGAAAGGAAATTTAACGATGGCACTTAAATATTTACAGGCATGCTAGGCAGAAAGTGAAAAAGAATGAGCTTTCTATGATTTCATTAAAACTAAATTATTTGGACACTTTAGATTTTTCAAAAGTTAGTGAAAGGGTTATCAACTACAACCAGAGACAGCTTCAAGAACCTGAAAATGCCTTCAAAATGGCTTCAGTTTGTAATAAGCTACTGCAAAAAGACTTAGGAAAGTAAAAGTGTCTGTTTGTGTGTGAATGACATTTGGTTTATAACTGTAACTTATAACAGTTGCTTCCAGACAAAATGCTCTTTTCCATGATTTAATTTCCTCTAGTGATAATGTCTTTCCCCTTTTGTCCTGTCACATTAGAGTCCTAACCCGATCTCATGAAAGTAAATAAAATGCCAAATAAAAATTAAAACTTGTGGTATTAATATGCAAAAATGGACTTTGGCGTGTATATGCTACGCGACGGGTACGATTAGGTTTATGTAGCACATACACATCAAAATCCATTTTTGCTTATTAATATCACAAGTTTTCCTTTTTATTTGGCATACTATTTATATGCATTTTCACAAGACCATGCTCCAAAAACCACCAACATATTTGTTTAGAAAAGTTTTGGACTGTACTTATTTGTGCGTAATATGTGCAGCTTTCTCTCCTAATTCAGACAAGACAGCTTTTTCACTGGAGAAAGAAATACTATGGATAGAGGATTCGTATTTTAGTTTTTTATTTCAACTTTAGAAAAAAGCACATTAAGATTAGAAATCTCTTTTACAAGAGAATCCTGGCCAAAACTGTCAGAAACATAAAAACTCACATGGGTCTTGCAAGCAACATCAATCAATGCACACAAACACATATAAAATAGCAAATAACAATACATAACTAAGTCAAACAATACATCTGCAACCAGATGTGTCTGCCTCTAAATCATTTAGAATCCCTTTAAAAACATCCAATGGCACCAGCTCCCTAATCTTCAACTTATTTTGTAAATCATTTCAGGCAGAGGGAGCAGCAAATTTAAATGCCTTTTTTGACAGTTCAGTGAGCACTACTGGAACAGACAGTAAGGGAGAGTTCTGGGACAAAAGACTGTAGCTACTTGCATGTTTTTTACAGATATAGCTTTGAAGATATGAAGGAAGCATATATTTATATATTTTAAAAGCTAATGTTTTAGTCTACGAATGGACAAAGAAGACCATAACGCAAGCATACAACACACAATCATGAATAAAAGGTTTAAGATTTGTCATAAATCTCAGTGCACCATAATAAGTGAAGTTTTTGCAAATAAACTAGTTTCGAGAGGAGCGTGGTCGATTAATCACGGCTGGCACCGCATCACCTAAT
>JAUMHE010000221.1:75024-130104 GCA_032359235.1 Enteromius mattozi | reverse complement strand
TAAATAATAATTTATATTATAAAATATTTAAATATATTATATATATATATATAATATATAATTTTTGGTGGAATGTGATACACTATTATATATAATATAATTAAATAATAAAATTTAGCTTTGTTATTACAGGAATAAATTACAACTTTTAAAATAAATTTAAATAAAATTAAATTGTAATAATATTTCACAGTATTCCTATTTTTATTTATGTATTAATCATTCGGTCAAAGCCTACTTTTCACAAT
The DNA here is from genome assembly GCA_032359235.1 of Enteromius mattozi. Lineage (NCBI taxonomy): Eukaryota > Metazoa > Chordata > Actinopteri > Cypriniformes > Cyprinidae > Enteromius > Enteromius mattozi. The sequence continues at coordinate 129,856 of JAUMHE010000221.1, read as the reverse complement.
CTATTCCTAATGAGTAAAATCAAGTTTTATTAAATCCCTACATTACTTGCTGATTAATATTTTGTTGCACTCAAAACTGACACATAATGGAAATTAAATGCTGTTTGTAAGCATTATTAATGTATAAAGCAGGATTTATCTGTACCTAGTAAATTAAATGAGTTATGCATATGTCATGTTGGCAGGCGGCATAAGTGTACCCACATAGACAGGGCCCTATTTTTGTTCAAATGAGCTGTAGTCATCTGAGCTCTATTTCTGTCCCGCTGCTGTTTCAGCCAGACATGTTTCCTGGTTTTTTTTTTTTTAACATAAACAAGAGGGAGGGATCTCTCCCTCACCATCTGTGGAATTCCCCTGATCGATGCAGTTCAATAATGGCAATATTTTATTTGTACCGCCACATGCGACCTCTCTGTCGCAGACACACGTGTGCATGTACAGTACACACACAGGTGTGTTTCCGTCTGAGCGGTCTGCTAGGTAATCCTTCCTATTCTACACGCTGATCTTTCTCAGGTCAGTGATCCTCCAGTCTCCCAGTGTTTAAAGTCCAGTTTAGCATTTAAGGGTCTAAAAGGGCTCTTGTGGGACTGCTGCTTATTGATTACGTGTCAGCGCTGAAGTGCTGGAGTTTAAATCACCGCAGATGGCTGTGCAGGAGACGGAGAGAGGAGGAAAAAGCTCTCTATCAGGGATATTTTGTGTGGATATGTGTGTGTGTAGGCATGTAAACACACATTTTTCTATCATAGGGGGGACTTTCCCTTGACTTCAGTTGTTTTTGTACTGCGCTAATGACATTTTCTATCCTCTTACCCTCATTTGTATATAATCATAAATGTAATCCTCTTGATTTAGCATTTATTTTTTTAATTAACACTTTACCGTTAAATGAAAATGCAGTTTACTCACCTGGAACCGTTTCAAACACCTACCGTAGAACAGGAAGTAGGCAATTTTAAAGAATGCACTGGTCGCTCTTTTCCATGCCACTGCAGTAAATTGCTTCAAAAGCTTCAAAAATGATGCAAAGGCACAAATAATGTATAATAAAAATGGTTCATATGACTTGTGTGCTGGATTTAAAGTCACACAGTAGCTTTGGGTGAAAAACAGACTGCTATTTAAGACATTATTCACTGATAATCTTCCCTCAAGTGGGCTGTTACCTCAAGAACTGCACATTTAGTCTGATTTTCAGTGAAAAATGTCTTAAATTTCGGTTTGTTTTCACAAAAAGTTGTCACATGGCTTCAGAAGTATTGGAATATAGTCATATGAACTTCTTTTATGATACTTTTATGGTGCTTTTGTGTCCTTTTGAAGCTTCAGTCCCCATTTATTGTAACTACCACAGTCTTCATTGCTTCTTTTGTATTCTGTGGAAGAAAGAAAGCTATATGGTTTTGGAATGACTTGAGGGTGAGTAAATGATGACAGATTTTTCATTTTTGGGTGAATTGTTCCTTAAAGATATAATTTAGTATGTTTATTAAGTGGTTTTCCTCTTGGCCGATTTCAGGGTTTACTATCCTTGGGGGAACAGTTGGCCCCTGCAGTGTAGAAAAAACTGAAGCCCCACACACCCCTAGGTCTCCACTGTCTGTCATTTTCATGCTTCTCTCTGTTTCTCTCCTACAGAAGTCACTATTAAAGCACTTAAAGAGAAGTTGGAGCAGTATGAGCGTTCTCTGCAGGCCAAGAACACAGAGGAAGCTCCCGATCAGAACCAGGACCGATCAGGAAGAGAAGAGAGGGAGAGCAAAGGGGAAAACCTTCCTAACAACTATGCAGACAAGGAGAGGTTAGCACAAATCCAACACGGCGTTAATCTTCATGATTGCGTTATGAATTCATAGGCTGTGTTTCGAAAGCTAGCAAGCTGCCTTCTAGGACAGCAATTTTGAGCTTTATAGGTATGTTTGAAATGACATCAGAGAAATCATAAACAGAAAGCTAGAAAAGTCATTTTCTCAGTTCTTAAGCAACGTTTTTGGGCGTCATCGATTTGTTCAGCATTAAATTCATGTTTATGAATTCTTAAATTGCATTTTTCATGAATCATAGAATACATAACTAAAGAAAAACAAATTTATTAATCCTCCTTTTTAATTTAGTTTAATTTTATGCCTGCAACTAAAACTGAAATAATAACTTAATAAAGAGATAAAACTAATAAACACACCACAAAACTGTAACTTCAACAACATCACTAAATATAAAGGAAAATATAAAAATAAAAACTAATGAAAAATTTTAATAACCATTTTAGTATCTTAAATGTAGACTCAATGTAGACCTTTCCTGATTCCCCCCTCTCTCTCTCTCCCACATCACTTCCTGTCGGCTCTAATCTAATCATAATAAAGACAAAAATGCCAAAATAAATCTTAAAAAAGTATATATAGGGTCTTAATGATAGTAAAATTGAAAATAAAGCTTTTTGTCCAAATCAGAAATATGTAGTTATTAAATGTTATACAACTACCAATTTCATTTCCATTTTATCTACGCTCTCTTTTTTTTGTTTATTTATTAAAATAAACTTTATAAAAAAAACTCTAATTCTTGCACTGTCTATTATATTTCTATTCTACTACTTGTTTTCTTTTTATTAAAAAAACGACCCTCTAATACTAGCGCTCTGTATTCTTTTTCTGTTCTTTCCACTTGTTTCCTTTTTATTTATTTTAAAAAGCTATGTGCTACGTGTACTGCCTTGTCACGGTATTTACATATTATTATGGTATTATGGTTTTGATTGCTTCTAGCGTCCTCATTTATTAGTCACATTAGATAAAAGCGTCTGCTAAATGTAAATATAATATCACTGCGTCTAGTCATTTACTCATATTCACTGCGTCTAGTGATTATTCATATATTCATATCAATTTGCAGTACCGCAGTTGTTAATGTGACTATCCTGTCTATACATTAATATATGTTGGGAGATCTGTTTTAATTGTCCTCTGTCTATGCAGTCAGCCACAGCAGAGCCTGGATAGCAGGACAGAAGACTTGGACGTGAAAACGCAGTCCTTACAAACAGGTTTGCTAATGCATTCACCATAAAGTCAGGTGTAATTTGACTTAGCTGGGTTCTTAAAGCCTGTTTTACTGACATGTGTTTCATTTGTTGCGCAGCACTTGAAGCAACTCAGGCAGAACTCCACGAACTGAAGACGAAATACGATGAAGAATCCACAGCAAAGTAAGTAACCTATTTTCACTCTGACGGGACGCAGCGGGAGACAGCATGGATTAGCGCCGAAACGGCTCGGATTCCCCCTTCTGTGTTTCCTCGGCTGTCTGCTAGGCGTGCTGCGTCTTTGTCTCACCTTTGCACACACATTTACCCACATTTGCGTGTCCATACAGACACAGACAAACACACACACCCCTTTGATCCGCACCAAAACAGCTCATAATCCTACTGCAGACAGGTTTGATTATGGGGGAAAACACAGTGTGGTGAAATCACACCTTCATTCACGGACAAGTTGATATTCAATAGTCCTCACGTCCCGCCCATGATGCTTTTATGGCTACACAAGACTGAATAATGGATGACACAATCCCTCATAACTCGCACGGATGCTCTGAGTGATTCTCTGAGAATCCTGTAATGACGGGATTCGTACTATCTACTGACATTTTGTGGGCGGCGAATCAGTATGTGCATACATGCTTTTTGTTTGCACATTGTGTCTGTTTGCCTTGATCTGGGTCATGCATGCATGTTTGTGTGCATCTGCATGTGTGCGTTCTTCTCTCCCTGTCATGTGGTCGGGGTTAGGTGGCAATTTCCTTGTCTTGCTGTCACTGAGGAATGCATCCTGTTGCAGAGCGTGCTCGCTGCGGGCTGTTTCAGCGCAGTTCTCTGCTCTGGGAGTGGCATAATTACACTACCTGTGATCAAACCAAACCCTGCCTTGTCAGACCCCCAGCACTGTACCTTTGAAGTCAAAAAAGGCACTTTTTTAGGACAGAAACTCTTCTTGGTGAGCTGCGGTCAAAGCGAAAGGTCAACGCAAGGTTTATTTGAGGAAAAGACATGCTTCTGATTCTACGATCACTGCAGACACGGATCTAACGAGAGATAAATCTCACTGTCATGCTTGCGCACAAACATTTGAATATGACTGTGTACGTGCACACAAACGCAAACAAGAAAGACACACACACATTCACAAGAAAACGCGTTGTGACATTCAGTAACATTGGCCTGTTTCCAATCCGCCCCGTCTCTCCTGGGGACTTTTATAGAGAGTGTGGCAGGTAAAATGTTTCCACTCCATTAGATTTCTTACCTGCTTCTCATCCTGCTGCTCCAGCTTTCTTTTATTAGCATTAGCTTGATAGTTTGTAAGATGTTAAGTGGCTTGTTTAGCAAATATGAGTGAGTATTTGCCAAATCATTGGTTATGGTTTTGCTGCTGATGTTTGTTGTACTTTAAAGAAATTTTGGAAAGCCTTTCTCCTTTCTTTTTTTTGCATAAAGGATAGTGTAAATATAAAATACTGTTTATTAATAAAAAAAACTGTGTATTTTTTGCAAGTGTGTATGTGTGTTTTAAAAATAGTCTGTGTGTGTGTGTATAATTGCTCAGTTACTTAGTTATATGCATGGAAAAATATTATCTTTATTATTATCTAAAATTACCCTTTTAAGCCATTTCAGAGCGGGATGCCAATATTAAATGCCATCATTTCATCAATATTGCAAGCAATTTAATAGTAGGTGGCAGTGTTTTATGGTCTATATGCTGTACATATTTAGATTTGTGCTTTACATATCCAATTTTGCTAAAGCCTGGCAAGTCTATAATCCAAGGCTTCGTGGTCGTCTCGTCGTTGTGATTGCTGACTTAATGAGGTTACGTGATTCTGTGCATGTGTCTTTGGTAGGGGATAAAGGAATCCCGCCCCCCCATCTAAGAGCCCTTTCCTGGCCTCAGGGTTTAACATGCTCCGTTAGCTCAGTTCATCCACAGTGACAGTAGGTGGATCTCAACAGGAAGGGTGCTGAGACATTCGTGTGCGAGTTTTGCGTAGTTAAATAAACAAAAGAATGTGTCATGCTCCACAGTGCTCCAATAATAAGCGAATGAGAAAGGAAGCCCCTCGGCGTGCAGTTGTTCTGCCTTTGATGCGGGCGGTTAGCTCTGGGTGTTCAGCAGGTATGGACACAAAATCCATAATGTTGATCGATCATCACCCATATGAACCATGGAGATGTTTGCGGTCGTGCTTATTGAAAGACTGCATGTGTTAAACTCTGAATGTGGAATCAAATAAAAAGGAATAACAACTTTCTAAAGTCACTTTTTGTGTCTGCTGATGTAATCTAGGCCGTGTGGGTGGAGAAAACTAATATTAGTCATTGAAATCTCAACATGTCATGTTTTTGATGGATAGGAGAGTTACTTCTTTTTTTTTTTCTTTATTCAGTTTTCACCCTTTTAACATTCAGTTTGTCTTTAACTAGTCAGTCCAGTAACATCATTCCTATTTTTGTCTCTCATATACCTTCCTGTTGTCTCACCCTCCCCTTCCTCTTTCTCTTTTTTAGTTCAGTCTGAAGGAAGGATGGTATCAGCTGCAAAGAGAGTGTGTATTTGGTGTGTGTGTGTGTCTTGGGTTCAGGGTGAAAAGAGGAGCAGGGTTCAGTCGAGCGTAATAATGGAATGCTTCAATTCGCTTCGCTGTTTGTATGAGACCTCTCTCTCACTTTCTCTCTCTCTCTCTCTCTCTCTCTCTCTCTCTTTTCCCCTCCCCCACTGCCCTCCCCCACTATCCCTCCCCTCCCAGACGTGTTCACGGTGGAATGTCCGCCTTTCTCACAGGCCCGCGAGGTGTCTGTCGTCCCAGCCATCTATCTTGTTCTCTCTCTCTCTCAAGGCTCTGTGTTGTGCTGAAATTTTAATCCGCTGCTTTTTCTTTTCCAGCCCAGACTCTGCTCTCATCCCTCCTCAGGACCTCCTCATTAATGTCCTGCCAGCTACAGTAACTACAGCTGGCACAGACACGGGCATCGGCCCATGCATGCCCACACAAACGCACGCCAGTGCTGATACACAGTCGTTACCGTCTTTTTAAATGCTGAAGAGTATTTTAAGCGTAATAAACTTTGGATTTGGAGTTCATATTTAATCTAGATGTCCATATTTAACTTGCGACATTTATATTTAACTTTACTCATTTGTATTTAACTTATTGTTTTCGTTTGTTCAAATTACTGCCTTTAAAATGTAGTGTTGTCGTCGTTTTTTGTGTGTTTTTTTACTTTGTGTATTAATATTTAACTCTGCGTTTTTAACTTTAACTTTAAAGTAACTTAGTGTTTTCTTATTTAACTCATTTCGATTTAATAATTAACAAATATTGTATTTAATTGAACATAATTCATATTTAACTATTTTCTCAGTATTTAAATCAGCTTATCTGTATTTACATTTCCATTTCTAAATGTACACAATTAAATAATTAAAGCTTAATTTAAGCTTTTCAGTTTAACTCATATATAACTCAACATTTTTATTTAATAAATTGTTTTAGAGTAACATTTCCATTTTTAAATTTACATAAATACATTTTAAATGTATTTATATTGCAATTATTTATATTTAATTTAAGCTTTCCATACTTAACTCAACACTTGCATTTAATGTTTTTTTTTGTTTTAGTCAGCTTATTTATATTTAATTGAGTATTTCCATTTTTACATTTATTGAACATTTTCATATTTGAATGTTTATGTAATAAATTACAATTATTTATATTAAAATTAGCTAAATTAGTTTTTGTAATTCAGTCAGCTTATTTGTATTTATTTTTTCGATTTTCAAAATTAATTTAACAAGTCAAAGTTTTTGTACAATATAAGTATTTGTACTTAATATTTTTTAATTACGTATTCAGCTACAAATTCAGCTCTGCCTCAACATTTACATATTTAAACATTCACTTGCATTTTTATATTTAGCAATTTGCCATATATATTCTACCGCTTATCGCTATGTTTTTTTCTACTAAACAAAGCCGAAAAATACATTGAGTTTATTACCTCGAGCAGTTTTAGCAATCCCAGGGCTTAGGGTTGAGTTTGTCATGCTGTGTGGCCTGTTGTGCTTGTTCCCAGCGTGGTTAAACTCTCTCTGGTTTCTCCCTGACTGAATTGGAAAGGAACAACATGCAATTAAAGTTGTTTCTCCTGCGCTGAAAGTGGCAGGTTGGGTTTTGCAGTGTGTCCTTTACGAGACAAATGGGCAGTAGATGGGGAGCGTACAGAAATAGCAGCCGTGTGTGAGGCCTGTGGAATTGTGTGCGGATGTTGGATCGCGAGTGTGCGTCTAGGTGGGGATGTGTGCATGTGTTATAAAGAGAGAGAAATGGAGAGAGACAGAGTGAATTTCTGTTTGTGGTTTATGTGGGCTCGGCGTGTGTGTGTGTGAGATGTAAACCGTGGAGAAGTGCACTGGGCCAGTGAGCTGGTGCAGTCAGGGTTCTGGCATGCGAGAGCTGTGCACACGAATATCTTCGGCTCCCGGTGACATGACAGTCCCTACGGGCTCGCGGCGACTGCGTGTTCTCTGTGAACATACCTTCAGATCCTTTTGTCTGTGCGTCCTGTGATGTTACATGCACTGACTCGGATAAACAGCGCAGTTTGATTCCCCTCAAATCCAGGCAGAAGAGCAACGTCAGGCCTGTTCGCACCTCTCAGCCTTTTTTCGTCTCCGCATCCAGCGTGTTTTGCTTGACAGGGTCGCTGCTGCGTTGTTGGTTGTGTGACATTTCGGAGGGTGGATTTTTGCTCTGTCTGATCCATTTGTCTGTACTCCCATCAGTCTGGCAGGTTTTGAATTACTGCGGGGAACACAAAGGACCTCATCCTACCCACCTGATTTATCTGCACAGATCTATGCTCGCTGGCTGAGTGCAAAGAAAACATTTCATCTGTGTCAAGCAAGACATTTCGCCGTCCCAGAAGCTCTTACATTGTTCGCTGATATTTCCACAGTATTGTGCAGATGTATTATGCAGGTATATAGCTTTTTTCAAAGAGAGCTCGATATACTATAGTACACTAAACTAAAATGAATAGCTAAGCTTCTCTGATGCTTTATACCAATGGTTATGGGATTCTAAACCATAAACCTTTAACTTTGTTGTGAAATTTAAACACTACTGTATTATTTGTGGTGTAAATAAAAATGATACCTCGCATTGTGTGGTTTGCAGAGGAACGATATACCATTATTTTTCCAACCAATAAACTTTTTATCTGGCTGTTAATAAAACAGGTGCAAAAAACTATCAGAAGTCGCTGACAAATATTTGTGGATCAAAATATTAGAGATTAGAGTTTTGTTTTTGTTTTTTTAGGGGCCAGTAAGAACCACATAGTGACACTTTGCGAACTTTGGAAAACTGTAAAATATATTTTCTTCAAATTTAAAGGTATAGTGCACCCAAAAATGAAAATTGTGTCATCATTTACTCGCCCTCGAGTAATTCCGGATCTGTATGAATTCGTTTTTTCTGCTGATCACAAAGGAAGATATTTTAAAGAAAGATTGTGACCAGGTTATTTTGGGTCACCATTGAATGCCATAGTAGGAAAATAAATATTATGCCAAAGTATTTTTTTTCCTACTATGGCAGTCAATGGTGACCCAAAACAACCTGGTGACTAAATGATGACAGACTTTTCATTTTTGTGTGAATTATTACTTTAATGTAACGTCTTAGTGTTTTCATATTTAACATTTTATTTTTGCTTAATTTTATTTGTATTTGATTTTATCTACATTATTTGATATTTAGATTTACCCCTTCCTTTTTTTTTTTTTAAAGTTTACATATTTATCAGTGTATTATATGCGTAGTTAACATTTTTACGCTTAACTTATGCTTAAGCATTTTGCTAAACCACACACATAAAGTATCAGTATGTAGTTTGACCTCTAATCATGCAACTTTTCATGCGATCTTTTTGGTGATTTAAACGGTCGAATGAAAAATCCCATAGAAGGTAGCCATCCAATATATACGAATCCAGATATTATAGTGATTTGGGGATATTTTAACCTTAGCAACACCCTAGCGACCACATATGCTTCCATATTCCCTTCCGAAATTAAAAGGAAAAACTATTAATGGTAAGGTTGAGTATCTCATTATAACAAAACAACATGTAAATCAACATCTTTAATATTTAATTTACTCCAGAACACACTCTTGAAAACTCCTTAGGAGCTGATTATACACCTGTGTGATTGCCGTCGAGAAAAATTTGGGTTGATGATGTTTGTTGTTTTGAGAGTTAGTGAGGAATGACACTTAAGAATGAGCTTTTTTATCTCCTGGAGGTCAGACACTCAACAAGAGGAGAAAAAAATCAAACCCTGAGGGTTTTCTTACCACCCCAGCCTTCAAAAGGTTAAGAGAGGATGGGAGGACAAAAAAACCCAACAGGATAAAGCCTACACTGGCTCCATAAGATAGGGGCCAAATGGAGAAAGAGAGCAAAATGGAAATCTAATGGGCTAAATCTGTGAAATGTCGTACCAGCCCAGGGGGATTTGAGCCGCAGCAGAAACAAAGACACTGGGGAGAGAGCGAGCGAGAGTGAGTTCGAGCAAGACGGGAGAGAGAGAGAATCGCCTGAAAGAGTTGAATTACAGCCAGAGGATGCATGTAACCTGGACCTCTCTCTCGCTAGCTTCGCCCGAGCGCCGAGTTAACCTCCCCTTTCTGACAGCCGTGCTGGATGGAAAAGGTCAAAATCAAAGCAGCTGGTTCTCATAATTTATCAGGCCAGAGACGACCAAATACAATGATCAAATGCAGTAAGTGTTTAATACACACTATTCATCAGCGGTAGCTCATAGAATAACAAAAGAAGTTGTGTTTATGTGTTCCTGGATTACGTTCACATTGTTATTTCTTTGGACTTTCCCACATTGTAGCGTGTTCGTATGTAGATGATGAAATAATCCCAATAAACGATCTCGCAGATAACCTCTGGCCTCCCAGTTCGAGGTGATGAAGAACATGCTGGATTTGAAGGGCTGAGCCCCGATGGGAGTTACGCATGTCTCACGCAGTTCTCATCCTTATCTTTTCATCTTTAAAGGGGACATATCATCAAATCGAAACAGATTTTTTTTTTTATTTTGGCCTTTTGAAATTAAATTTCAATGTAGAACGCTGATGCACACTAACATGCAAAACTCCCGCTTAAAAAATCTAAAAGTTACAAAAGCTGCAGACAGCAGTTCACCAGAGATCAGCCAATCACAGCAGAGCTCATTTGCATATGGAATTCTTGAAAAGACAGTAGCAGAAACAGACTGTTTTTATTTAAGGGTCAAATTGAGGGCGTAACGCTAAATTATGATTGTTTTCAGTGCAAGAAACCTTGACTAACATAAGAGAATTCAAGGATAGAAATAAAATACTATGAAAGTGTCGAATATGGCCCCTTTAAGGTCGTCGTTTAATGTGTTTTTACAGTGGGGCCCATAAAGGAGGGAGTGAACATGAGCTGACGAGAGCAGAAATGAGAGGAGATTAGGTTATGCAGGTTCACAATCGTGTGTGTGTGTGTGAGAGAGAGAGAGAGAGAAAGAATGAGTGCCTCTTTACACTGTATTTAAGAGGGATTGTATTTTTGTATTCTGTGCCATGACGAGATCATGACACTGTTAATGCATAAAATAAACCTCTGATCTGCAGTCTTTAGGTTTAAAGGAGCATTATATTCCATAATTCGCAAATCTGTGATGATCTTACGTTATTTAATGATTTATATTTAACTCTTTGGGTTTGGTAAAGCTCAGAAGGAAAAAGCTAGCTAAATATATATTAAATAATAAATTATTGAACATTTTCATTTTTTAAAAGTTGAAGTGAGATTGTAGTTGGCCTTGTTTAATTTTACTAAATGTGCTGGTTCTTATTATGAGCAATTAATCTGTGCACATAATATTAAATAAAAAAAATTGCTGGCTATTTTAATAGCTGCTTAGACATTGTTTTTAGTGCAATCATTAAGTCCCGTCCTACTTTTTTCTTGTTGAATATCCTGTTTCGCTTTGAAATGTCACATAAAAAAAGTAAAATGGGTTGCAAATGGGGTTTCACATTGACGTTAGAGAGCCATCATGTAATTGGAGTGAATAATTATGTTTCAATAACAATTTGAAACATAGTATTTTCACAGCGCTCTTCACTTTTTTTTTTTTTTTTTTAGCCACAGTGAAACTCCAACGCAGCATCATCCATGAGATGCCGGAGTCACGTGCTTAAAAGTGCGCACAAAGCCGAGTTAAGCTCATCTGAATCATTAAACCAAATCGCCTCTAATTAAGCTTGGCTGTTGAATTAATTTCAGCTGTGCTTGACTCCTCTCAGTTTGCAGTCACATGGTCAGAAATGTCAATGGGAGAACCGTTCGAGAGGAGAATACAGTGGGTGACAGAAATAATGCAAGTGCTTTTATCAGATTAAGGGCTCAGTATGTGGGCTAACAAGTTTCACTCGCTTGAAGATTATGTGTTGGTTAAATTTTTGTCGTGTCAGATCTGGCTATAAGCATTAGCTTTGCTGCTTCAAGTGTTAACACACATGCGTTAGTTAAAGGCAGTGGTAGAGAAACAGCTACTGTAGTGAGTAGTAACTTAGCAGTACACATGCTGTAACGCATTGTGTGAATGTTCTGAGTTTAGTAAAGACTTACAAAATCAAAAAAAAAAAGTTGATTTTGTAGCCTAGCGGTTAGAATACAGGCTACAACACATTATCATGTGTGAGCTATTTGAGTTTGTGGAGATTGTGGTGCGGAATCAAACAAAAATGGCTACAGTACAAAGCACTAGCCTAGCAGTTAGCACACATGCTACACATTATTGTGGGAATACTTTGAATTTGGTCAAGATTGTGATTTAAAATGCTTCAAGTACAGAAACAGCGTTGTTACGACACCAGAAACAACACATTGTCCTAAAAGAGAACACATTGAGTTTAGTTAAGATGGTGTTACAAAATCAAAACAAAACCAGTAGTCTAGCCTAGCAGCCAGTATACTTAGCCACATGCTAATTGTGTAGAGGCAAAACATCTAATAAAAGGAAATAAAACATTTTAAACTGTCATATGCGAAAGATTATTATTAAGAATTGCAGCAAATTTATATAAAAAAAGAACATTTTTGATATAATTATGGAGTTAACGCTTAAGTATAAGAATCAATTCTAACTATTAACTAGTTGCTTATTAGCATGCATATTATATAGTTATAAAACACATATTCTGCATGACCATATTCAGGTAGTAGGCATCCTACCCAATACCTAAAGTTAACCTTACACCTTACTAACTATTAATAAACAGCTAATTAGAAGTTTAGCGAGGCAAAAGCCAGAGTTAATGGTTTGTTAATAGCGGCAATTGGACCTTAAAATAGAGTGTGACCATTATGGCTAGCAGCAATAGCTGGACCAATCAGCTAAACCATAAAGGGATACCCTGCTGAAAAAAAACAGCATGCTGGTTAGGTATGTTTTGATGCTGGTTTAAGCTGGTCCTTTGCTGGTTTATGCTGGTTTAAACTGATCCTTTTGCTGGTTCATGCTGGTCTTTTGCTGGTTTAAGCTGGTCCTTTGCTGGTTTATGCTGGTCTTTTGATGGTTTATGCTGGTCCTTTGCCAGCACATGACCAGCATAAACCAGCAAAGGACCAGCATCCCAGCATCAAAACATACCTAACCAGCATATTTTGTTTTTTTCAGCAGGGTAGTAAACCTAGAAATAGAAATATTGTTGCCTTTTACTCCCCAGCAAGCTGTTCTAAACCTGCATGAGTTTCTTTCTTTTTTGGTATTTTGAAGCACGTTGGTAACCAAACAATTGATGACTTCCACATAATGGACGAAAATGCTATGGAAGTCCGTAGAGACCATAATCTGTTTGGTTACTCACTTTCTTCAAAACACCTTCTTTTATGTTCAACAGAAGAAAGAAGTTCATGCATGTTTGGAACAGCTTGAGGGTGAGTAAATGATGACAGAATTGTAATTCTTGAGTAAACTATCCCTTTAACTTCTGAGTTTCGTCTTTGGATTTGGATCGTGATGTTTTCATGAGCTTGTTTACTAATTTTAATTTAACCGAAAGAGTTGGCGTGACTTTTTGTCATTTTTCCTGACAGATTGTTTGAAAGCTGTATTTGAGTGACCAAACTCCACTCGTTTGACTCGAATGTTTAATGGGGACATACAGTACTGTTAACCTTTATTGAAAGCAGTTGTGTTTACACACCTAAGCCATGCCATTTGCTGGGCTGAGCTGCGCGCTAGCAGAATTGAGAATATTATATCAGATTAGTGTGCATTAAAAGGAGTCTGAGGCCTATATTAGTGTAATCCCTCTGTTTTAACCTGGGCTTGTCCATGTGGCTGAGCCGTGAACCCACTACTGGGCTACACAGCTCACAGTCCATCGGATTACTGTGAAATCGAGAGGGCTTAATGGCCCTGTGTGCGTGCGGTAGTGTGTATGTGTGCGCATACGGTTGAGTGTGCAAGTGTTCACATGCATGACGGGGTTATGGAAGTCCAACTGAAACGGCTGATCTCTACACAACAACACACGCATACCCAGATGCTTTCGTGATGAATGCTCTCAGAACGCACCTAGAGGCTCGTAATTGCATATGCACGCATGCAAGCGGCCCAGAAGTGAGGCAAGATGCTGATTACCCGTTTTATGTTGATGTGAGGTCTTATGTTCCACCTGGTCTGTTCCTTACGTGACCCATTTTATTGCATTGCGTTATGTTGCATCATTGTGTCTTACTGCAACAAACCTGCACTACCGTTTCCCTCCTGCCTGCGTAAGTAATGTGCACCTTCATTTTTCAGGGCCAATGAGATTGAAGCGGTGATGACAGATTTGGAAAGAGCCAATCAGGTAAAGGCCATATTCCTCATGGAAAAGTGACTCGTATTTCTATTGTATGCAAATCTAAGACACAATAACAGCTTGTTTAGGTCTTTTATTAATATCTCTCATCTAATGGTCTCTACAGAAGTCGCAGTGCTAGATTGCAAATTTCTTTTATTGGCGCACAACTTTATTGGAGTCACATATATCCAAGTTCCAGATATCCTAATTCTCTCCATCTGCTTTCCTTTTGGAAGAAATCCATCATTCCCTTGCACTTTTTCGAGCTCTGAGCCCCAACGGCTAAATCTAAATGGATATCAGATCTTTTATGTGATGCAATATAAAGAATCTCTTGCCTTTTTATGGGTTTTGTGCATTACTGGGATTTTTAAAAAAAATTTTATCAGCAGTCTATCGTTTACTGACCTTATATGTTTCAGAAAGCTGATCTGTAGGAATATTTTATTTTATATTATAATATTATTAATTGATCTCGTCCTGACTTTTTTCTTGCTAACATGCTCAAAGCTCCCATAATTTCTGAATGCCTCTGTTTGTAAACACTGTAAAATCAGTTTGCTTGTCTAAAACTGATAAACTAAGTTTTTGAAAATGTAGGGCAAGCAATAAACAAACACTCGAGTATAAAGTTTATAATCATTGTTTTCATTAGCATTATTATTCCAATCAACAGAAAAAAGAACATTTGGTAAGACTTGTTACGTAGACGTTTAGAATAAATTAGCATAATTAAGCTAGTCATTACCATAAATGCATAAAGATGGTGGTGTTGGATTCAGTGCATCTAAAGGTTGAACGCTTTAAGCAGCTTTTACAATACATTTAGCTTTTGAAGTCTCATCGCAAATCTAGCCATTTGTCTTTAGGTCAGGCATCCATTCTAGGGCAACAAATGAATTAACACCACAATCTTTATTTAAAATGAACTCTGCGGGATTTGCATATTGTGTGAATCAACCAACCGTACATACCTTGACACACTTTAGCTTGAATACTAGAGCACTCAGCCAAGTAGCACCCATGTGAGTTCAGTTAACGTTTTTAAGCCCAGCTATAAAAAACAGGCCTGTGATCTCTTAGCTCCTAGTTACAAACAGCGTTTGTTAGTATAATGGTTATTCATCTTCGACTTCTGCAATTTTTAACCCATTTGTTCTGTTTGTGGCTCACAGAGGGCTGAGACGGCAGAGAGTGAGGCCGTGAGCCTGAGGGAGCAGCTCACTTCAGCTGGCAAAACCCTGCAAACATCCAATCAGATCCAGAAAGCACCGGAAGTGGTAAGAGTGAAACTCGACATGTCTGTCTGTTAACAGGAGACAGGATATAGGTGGGATGCATTCACAATGACTTTGTAAATACTTGTAGAATTGTAATACATAATTTAACAAGCAATACAGTATTATTATTATTAATAATAATAATTGATTGCTTAAACAGTTAGAGCTGTCAAAAATGCTTAATCAGGATTATTTATCAGATCTGTAATAAAAAAAATGTAATGCATACATTAGAAGCACAGATGTCTTTTTGTTAATTTTATAACTTTTTATGATTATTAAATATAATGCATAATATTCTTAATGCATTACGCATTCACAATGTTGTTGCAGATAGCGTAGCCAGTATATATTTGCAGTATAAGTTATTATATTATAGTGAAATATTACTGTATATAATTTTAAAAAAAGTGTTTAATAATCATTTATTTATATTGACTAAATATTTAATGAAAATAATGAAAAACAAATCATTAAATATTAACAACATTAAATAAATGAACATTTAAACAATGTAATTATGTATGTATGTATGTGCTGTTGCAAAGTGTAGCTAGTGTATATTTGCAGTATGTGTAATTATATTATAATTAAACATTTTATAATTTTTTTTTAAATAAATTATTTTGTAAATTTTTTATAATAAACAAATAATTAATGGATCAAATTATGAAAAAACATCATTAAATGTGAACAGCATTAAATATGAACATTAAACATAATGTAATACTGTATATAAACTATAATATACAGTATATGTAAATGATTTAAAAATGCATTGTAGGGGTTTACGAATATAATGCATTTAAAATACACTTTTAACAGGGCAGGTTAATTTAAATACACATTTTATACAATACTGCACTGCTCAAGAACACAGAAAATTTGCCTTGGCTAATAGGAAGTGTTATCATTTACATTGTCTGTACAGCGTAGTAGAATGTGTGCATTTGTGTGTGCAGGACAAGTCTCTGGAGGCAGAGCTGGGTGCGAAGGAGAGGGAGGTAGAGCGCTTGGCTGAGGACGTTCAGAGACTTCAAGCAAGTCTGGCCCAGCTCAGCGAGAACTCCACCAATCAGATCAGCCAGCTCGAGCAGCAGCTGAGCTCCAAAGAGGCCCTATTAAAGGTCAGTCAGACCAGCTTATTAATAAAGGACATAGGTGATATATTAAGTAGAGCACAACTTAAGCTTTGATCATGTGTTTAGATGGTTAGTAGTGTGTAATTAGTTGCATTGTACTCCATTACTGTAGAAAAATTGCTGTGCCATACAGCCTTCTTCATTTATGTATAAGCATTGATGTAGAAGCCCCGCTCTTTAGTTGGCTAAACAGCTGTAGCGAGTACAAGTGAAAGAGCCTGGTGGGTCATTATGTAGCAGCGGCCCATCTAAAGTCACATTAGCACTGGACTCCAGACACGAGCTGTTTCAACTCGACATTTCATGTTGGATGAAGCGAGTGGTCCTGCTCGTGGCAGCAGTCAGATCTCTGCTCTGCGGCTGCAGGACAGGCCTGTAAATGTTGCAGCGGCTCACATGAGCCATGTGACCCATGTAGTGAATGTTTAGAGTTTGAATGACAGCTGGTTGGATGGCAGGAGACTGAGCTGAGACGAAGCCATTGCTGAGCCTCACGCGGAGAGACTGCTCTGATCTGGCCTGCCTGTAGCAGACTCAACTTCTACTGCAGAATCTGAGCGTGTGCAGGGTCGGGAGATTCATCAGTGCATACACGCACCATGCATATAGAACAGTGGTTGGGAGAAATAGGTTTTTTAATGGCTGTTATCTTGAAAGTAAAATAGCTGAAGTATATAATGCCGCTAGTGAAAAATAAATATACTAAAATGTATTTGTAGATGAAAATACATCTGTTTTATGTAAAGGACACTACAAATAATTTTTAATAAATCAATAAATAAACAAAAACATTTTTATACATCTGGTTTTTTTTTTATAAAAATTGTAAATATTTAAATTGGAACTATTACAAATACACTTAAGATCATTCAGTCCTCATATAGTGACATTAAAACACATATTTGTCTTAATGTTAATAAATGTGCATTGTGCACAACCAGTAGTCCGGGTCTTGGGCGATATGTAGGTAAATGTATTAATAAATTTGTGTACACACACACACACACACACACTAGACACATTAAGTTTGGGGGTTGGTAAGATTTTCTTGTGAGATGTTTATGAAAAGAAGTTATTGTTACAATTTACATGTGTTTTTGAATATATTTTTAAACATTTTAAATATATTTTAATACACATTTACAAACTTCGAAAGAAGAAAATCTTTTGTCACTTTTTTTGACCAGTTTAATGCATTCTCAAAAAAATCCTTAAAAATCTTACTGACCCCACGGATATTATTTCAGTTGAATATTATATTATTTTATTTTATTTTAGCAATACTATTTATTACCTGTGATTTTTCTTTTATTGATTTATTAAAATATAATATTTAATTTAATTCTTTTTATTTTTTAAAGGGAAAGAAATGTTTAATTGTTTCTATCTGTTATGTCATATTTATTTTGAGCCCCTTAAAAGAAGATTGGGCACCCAAATATCATCCCAAAATTGAGTGCTGTTTTTATTCTCTGGGAAATATTTGGACCCTCTGTGTAGCTCTACACAAATCAAGTTCCTCTAAAGTGAATATTGTGAGATTTTCAGTTTAATATAGTTCATCAGTGATTCACAGTAAAATTTGCTTATAAATACTTATATCTGCCTTTTCCCCTCCCCAGCAACTTGAAGAAAAGCTTCAAGAGCAGTCAGACTACGAGGAGATCAAACGAGAACTCTGGTAAGTTCTAAAGCACTAATTCTGTCAGCGCAAATAATCCTGACGCTTCAGCCTTTTCCCTCACATTTATGTGAATATTTTAGCATTACTAACATTATTTTAACGCTGATGGGAACGTCGCTTCAACCTTAACGTGACATTCAAGTGTGTAATACCACAAATTGGCTTTAAGGTGGGCCTAAATAAGCAAAGGTTCTGTTTGGAGTGACCTGACCCCAGTGTTGTTTATCCACATACATAATTTAAGACCCTCAGACCATCCTTAACCTTTACCCACTGCTCCGTTATGCATGTACCATCCTCTCTCGCTCCAGGGCTCGAACTGTGAGTTTTCAGTACCTGGTGGTCTTGAACTTTACAGTCATATGTACTGAATTTGATCCAATGTAGTTCAGCCAGCTGAGATATGAACCGCAGAGATCTGCGCACGGACCTTTTATTCCCATATTTCACCAGAAGGATTTTTACTCTGCGGTAATCTCAGTTCTGTTTAATAAATTCAAAGAACCTTAGGTATGCAAGGAGTATTGGGTCTTATTTTTGAGAAAAGCGGATTAAGCACGCTTTGTTGTTGGAGTGGTTTCTGCGCGGGACTGAGGGATTGCTGCGTTTCATCTCTAGCCACAGCTGTAATGAGGAGGCTAACGTAGTTTGCATCGGTGATAACCTAATTGACTGATGTGTGTGTTTTTGGCTCGGCCGCTCGTCTGTGCTGTCGGCGTGTGTGTTGGGAGGCTTCAGGAGATGTCTGGCTGTCCGTTGCATAACTTGATTTTAGGCGTAATATTCCCAATTGGGACTTATAAAGCAAGTAATCCATGAATAGAGGGTGTTGTTAAGATCTGCGCTGGTCTGATGATCGGTCTAAAAAGCCGCTTTGCTGAATGTATATTGATAGCTTGTTGTCTACTCGAGGCACATTCCACCGTAATATAATGAGTGTTTTCACCCAAAAGGCTTTTGAAAATGGCCCCGTTTAATCCATAGATAACAGATCAGCCCTGAGTGGAGTGCAGCTAGGCGCACAGGTTAATTTGGGTAACGTGATTGTAGGTGTCACAGGAATTTTCGAATTATGATACCGAACGCTGAGCCAACTCTTATTAAGCCGAGCAGCGTTCAGTTCTTGACCTGAATCGGAAAGCGAAGGCTTATGGATGAACGTTTGGCTTTGTAACGCCATTATTTAATGTGTAAACACTTTTTTTTTTTTACTCTCGACAGCAACATGAAATCAATGGAGCACAACTCATCAGATCATCACTCTTCAGTACAGGTAAGAAGGAATGAAGTTGATTGGATTTTTCTTCTTCTTGTAATAGTAAAAAGCAGCATGTTTTCTTGCTTTTGATGTTTCATAAATTCTGAATATCATGTGCGTTCATTTCTGAAACATTAATTAAATTTTTTTACCAGTAGATGCATGCGAAAGAGCCGATAGCTTCTTTGCAGTTTTATTTTTTTCCTTATTCTGTTCCTTCCCTCCTTCCCTAACTTTCATTTGGTTTGATTCTTCCTTTATATTCGTTTCTTCTATTCTTTATTCCTCATTTATTTTCTTAATTCCTTCCTTTCTTTCCATTTCTCAATTCTTTCCTTCCTAAATCTTCTCTCCCTTCTTTATTTTCTTCCCTTTCAAAACCTTTCTTTCTTTCTTCCATTTCATCTCTTCCTTCCTTCCCATTACCGTCCTTCCTCACTTCCTTCTGCTCCATTTATTTCAACATTTCCTTTCAATTCTTTCCTTTCTAAACTTACTTTTTCTTTCTTTCTCTCTGCCTTATTTTTCTTTCTTTCTTCTAAAACCTTACATTTGCTTCTCCTCCCTTTCTTCCTGCCTTAATTTACCTTCTTCCTTCCGTCCTTTCCTTTTTTCTCTTTTCTTTTCTCAATTATTTCCATATAAAATTTACATATTTTCTTCTTCCTTCCTTCCTTCCTTCCTTCCTTCCTTCCTCCCTTCCCTCTCCATAACTGTACTTTTTTTTTTCTTTCTTTATTTTTTCCTCACCCTGTTATACTTCCTTCCTCACTTCCCTCATGTCTGTCCCCTTCTCTTCCTTTCCTACCCTCCTGTATATGTTTTCTTAACCTTATCCGTATTTTAGGACTCATCCAAGCCGTTGGAGATGTTGCTGACGGGGAAAGTCCATAGCCAGCTGCCCGAGAGCGCTTTGAAACGACTGGCCAACAATGACTTTAGTGGTGAGTTTACACGGTATCCATCCTCTTCCGAGGAACATTAACCAGCCAGTCACTGGGAAATTGCGAAGCTGCAGGAACTGGCATGATTTATTGATTACTTTTTGTCCAAACCTAACTTCACCTAACATGCAGCATGACCTAATAAAACTTTCAGAACTTTATGGCTGTATGATTTTATTTTGCCCCAAGAAAAAACAAAAACAAATATATATATCGTAACAGATCATCCTGAGAGTGACGAGTTAGGTTTGGAGGCATTTGTGTTGTTAAGGTCAGTTCATCCTTTTCTAGAGGCAGCAGCGTATTACGTTTTGGCTTGTAGGAGATCAGGTCACCTGGGGCTTGCATAAATCCTGAACGGCTAGCGGAGACCAATGTGATAATTAGTCCTTATTTCCCTTTTCCTGCTCTTTCGACCACGCTCTGTGTGTGTAAGGTTGGAAATGTCATTACTGAACACCTCTGGACACCCCTATGGAGATCATACATTTCATTTGCGTTTTAAATGTGACTTTCTATCACAAATTTTGCATTTTTAAACCTGGCATTCACTGCTGACGGCAGTGTCGGAGAATCATGTGTGATCGTAGCATGTATCTGTCTCTGACAGCCAACAGAATTCTGCTGCACTAAATATTGATTTTGCCACCATTGTATAAAGTGATGGTATTGTTATGGAAGCGCACACAGCAGAGGTGTTTTGTCATGGCAAAAAGGATAACCGTGCTGACACCCACAAGCCCTTGCAGTGAACAGTCCCCACAGCATGAGCAGGTAGCCCACGCACAGTTGCCTGGCCTGATATCTCTGGACATGCCTGCTAGTCTACAGACCTCAGAGGAGATCAGTGTTAAACGTCAGCCTGTGGCACACACACATACACACCACAGATATTCTCGAAGCATGCAAAGCAAGTCTTTGGCACTTTGTTTCTGCTCGTTTTGTTTAGAAAGTAACATGTTGTGGACATTTTGAATTTGTTTTAGTTTGTTTTATAGGGGGGAAAAAATAGGGAATCATAAATATGGCAATATACTGAAAATAACTGGTGTAAAAGCTCACAAATAATTACATTACACATTTTGGAAAAAAAATTTTTTATGCTTTTAATAATTGTGTATTTCCTCTGCATCTGTATTTATTTACAACTTTAAAAAAAAATGTTACAGTGTTTTTACAGGATGTCTTTTGAATTATTCAGCAGCTCTCTGAAATACTTGATTGTAATTGGTCAAAAGACATTCTGTGGTCATATATTTTTGTATTTTTGTACAATTAATTTGTGTTCTCTAACTCCAACATAACGTTTATTGATTAACTAAGTAGACATTTACTAAGTGGCATAATGTACAGTAAACCTTTAAGATGATATTAAATCACCTTGCTGGCATTTTACTGTACATTTGTCTCCTAAATATTTTTAGCAGCAGTCTAAATCAGTACCCATGATTTTTCTCATCACCCTTCGGTTTGCTCTACAGGATCAGTGGGGCGGAAAAGTAAAGAAACCACAGTGGAAAACCCTCAGCGTCTTCCTGCCACTCCAGTCCCTACCACGCTCCAGGGGTCCCCTCCTCCCCCCTCCCCTCAGCTTTTGATGAGGACGGGCACTGCTACCTCCGAATCTGCTGCCAGTGCCAACGGTACCCACCCTTTCTCCCCCACGGGCATCGGGCCAGACTTCTTCACCCCCGGCATGGCCAGCGTGGGCGCCACGTTCCCCCCATTGGCTGGCAAAATGGCACTCAACTCTCTTCTTCAGAGGCAGCTCATGCAAACCATCTACACCAAAGCCCTCCAGGACCCTTCTCCGAGTTCTGTGCTTTTCGGGCCGCCCCATTACGCTACAACCAACTCTCTCTCCAGCCCTCTACCCCCTCAGTCAGCGGGCAGCCCGGAGGTTAACGGCCTGGCGCCCTCTCCCAGTCAGTCAGAGGGTGCGGGAAGCACGTCGGAAGGGGAGGAAATGGACACGGCTGAGATTGCGCGACAGGTCAAGGAGCAGCTGATCAAACACAACATCGGCCAACGTGTGTTCGGCCATTATGTATTGGGTCTGTCCCAAGGCTCGGTCAGTGAGATTCTGGCCCGACCCAAACCCTGGAGCAAGTTAACTATCCGTGGCAAAGAGCCCTTTCACAAGATGAAGCACTTCCTGTCTGATGAGCAGAACATCCTGGCGCTGAGGAGCATCCAGGGCAGGCAGAGAGGTCAGTTACAGAGCTTGAGGAAACAACTTAACCTTGTTATGGCAGATGATCTCCCAACGCACGTTTATTTTCAAACATTATGCATGGGATTAAATAGTGCTCAGTTGACAGCATGGTAATTCCTCTCACATGTAAGCAACTTAAACATGGGCACACTGATGCTAGCAGTCTCACATTTGGAGCGCGTTTTTCTTTAATGACCAGTCAAATCAGATACTTTAAATAGTCAAATATTTGCAATAACAAGGGCAGTGCTTCGCAATTGCTGTGATCCAGCTGAACTTTTTATGGAAGCTTGTTTTTTGCCTCAGAGTAAAAAAATAATAAAACAAATAATTGTGAACAAAACTTTGAAATAAGAACTAAAGTTGCATGTGTGAGATATGAGTCACATTTTTTGAGATTTAATGTTACATTTGTGAGATATAAAGTCATGATTTTAAAGTATAAAGTCGTATTTGTGAGTTGTAAAGTCATAAGATTTAAAGTCATAATTGTGAGGCATACAGTTGCGTTTGTGATATATAAAGTCATGTTTTTGGGGTATTGTGGTGGCATATTTTAAGGAATGAAGTCATTTGTCAGGTAAAATCTTGGATTTGTTAGTTATGAAGTCACATTTGTGAGGTAAATGTCACATTTCTCACAATCTTATTTGTGAGGTGTAAAGTCTCGATGTGAAAAAGTCAAATTAGTAAGGTATAAAATAATTTGTGGTAGTTCATGAGATAGAAAGTCACGTTTGAGAGGTAAAGATGGGCAAGTAGAAGTCTTAGTTATGAGAGGATTGAGAAATAATTTCACATTTGTGAGATAAAAAGTTGCATTCGTGAGGTAAAGAAGTTGAATTTACATGGTATACAATTCTATTGTGAGGTATAAAGTAGCATTTCTGAGGTATAGAGTTTCAATTATGAGAAAAGTAGTTGCATTTCTGAGTTAAAAAAGTCAAATTTAAGAGGTAAAAGTAGCATTTCTACTTTTAGTAGCATAAAAGTCTTAATTATGAGAAATTAAATATAAGGTATAATTTCACCTTCATGAGGTACAGTGTAAAATCATATTTGTGAGATATAAAGTTGCATTTGTGAGGTATAGTTTTATTTATAAGGAAAAAAACAGGCATTTCTGAGGTAAAAAAAGTAAGAAGCCACAATCGTTAGGTATGAAGTTGCAGTTACCTTATTATTATTATTTTTATTTTTATTATTATTTTTTTACTGTAGGCAAAAACAGGCTTCCATGATTCCCTTCCAGTAAGCCTTAGGCTAAACTAACCCTTTCATCCACCATGGAATGGCGCATATAACCTTTTAAGATTGAGAGTCTTCAGATAACTACACAAAGCCCATAGAGACTAGATACTAGAGTCTGACGGAAACACTATCAGTGCTCAGTTGGCGCAGGCGGCGTGTTGATTAGAGCTAAACTTCAGCAGTCTACCCTTTCTTTCATTTCGGTCTCAGCCTACGGGTGAAGAGGAAGTTCAGAGAGGTTTGCGAGCATTATGTTTTGCCTCAAGTCTGTGCTTCACAGCTAGAGCGAACAAATCAAGGCCGAGCCCAGCGTGAACGAGAGTACTTGCATATGAGGGCAGTTGGCTGCGAATCCTTGAAGCCGTGTTGAGCCGAGTCTAAGTTTGTTCAGTCTAGCTGTGAGGCAGTAGTTTTGAAACGAAGCCGGAGCTGAAAAAGGCTGACTCTGCTGCCCGTGCGTCTGCACACCGGTTTGGAACGTCTTCAAGGGAGTCTGGTCTGGCTGTCTGCCTCCATAGCGTCGGCTTGTGGTCTCCCATGGGAGTATGAACTTTGTAAAAACCTTAAAACCCATTCATTCACATCAAAGACCTGGGCTAAAGGAGCACATTAACGTTGAAATAATCACTCGAGTGAGTTCTGCACGGTGCAGGTGGCTTTCTTTGAGGTCAGACTAGGTCGATTTGTGTTTTAAGCTTAACAAACTACCATTCAAAGGATATTTACATGTATCTGTCCATGTAAAGGTATTACTTTGGATTAGTATCACTAAGTGCTCTGAAAATTGACTGTGAAGACATTCTGACAACCATTTAAGGTCAGGGCTCAACAATAAGGATTTCTGAGTAACGCATATTATATGCTTCAGAAAAGGAATATATATTGCTTTTCACAGGAATACAGTTGTATTTTTTATTTAACTTAAATTATTAATTTAACCCAAAATAATAAAAAATATCTAAATTATTTGATTTTCAGAAAAAAAAAAAAAAATCTTAAATGTTATGTTTATTTGTATTATATTGTAAATTATATTCTTATTGTTTGTGACTGTAATGTCTATTTTTCTTATTTTTTTAATTCATGAGTTGTACTGGAGGCAAATAAGTTTCCCCAATGGGGGATTAATGTAAAGCTTTATACTACATTTATATTTTAATTAGGTAACACTTTACATACAGCTTTGTGTGTAATGCATTACAAAAGCAGTTTTAATGCATTCATTATGCCTTGTTAATGCATTCATTATGCCGTTATGCACTGATCAATTCATTGTTACACTATGCATTTTAAATTCAGTTATAATTATATACGACAAGATATAATGTATAACGACTCACATTATGAATAATTCTAATGCATTATACATAAAGGCTATAAATAAAGTGTTACCTTAATTTAAATGAAAATAATCTATAAAATGCATTTTTCTGAAAGGCAGACAAATGTGCAAGTTATTTATTGTTAAACAAAAAATATTTCAGAAATTTTCAATGTTTTTAATTTACAGTAATTACTGGAAATTATAAAACTACGATGTAACTCTGAAAGTGATAGATTTATTTATACTTTTTGTTGGAAATGTAGCTTATTTGTTGGGATAAAGGCTAGTGATTCTCTCACAAATACAGCAAAACATCATCTGCACTAGCTAATATTAGCTAAATAAATAACATTAACATCTAAATCAGCAGAATTCAAATTCCAAGGTGTTCACTCGTCAGCGAATGTTAGAGACACTGATGCCGCAGCACTAAGACTGTAAGACAGGTGACATTTCTGTCAAAAAAATCTCTCATACTCAGTCATTCTTATTGTTGAGCCCTGGAGATGATTGGACAATTGACAGCAGAAGTTTAGGGCTTGGTCTTACTTTATTTCTATCTTCCGCCACTTGTTTTCCAACAGAGAACCCAGGCCAGAACCTGAACAGAGTGTTTCAGGATGTTCCGAAGCGAAGAACCGGCTCGGAAGGCTCCACGCGGCCAGGTCTGTCTCACGCCTTCCCTCTCGTGTTATGGGTTTCTGGAGTGTCAGATCCGCAGTGTGTCTGTATGTTTTTGTTGTGCTGGTCTGTTTCTTCTCAATCTCTGGCCTGGAATCTGTTGCAAAACAAGTGAGTGAGACAGACAGGGCTGGAAGAGGTGTGACTGGAATTTAAAAAGATCTCGTCCGGACTGTCGGAACACAGCATAGATTAGTTTCAAGCTACGGAAATAAAAAAAACTCTGTGTGAGTGTTATCAAGCATAAACCTATGTAAGTTTCCATCACGGAGGTCCTTGAGAAGTCTGTCCTGTTATTTCGTGGTCAGCTTGTGTGTGTATATATATGTGTGTGTGTGGCAGAATCCTTCAGGCAGATCTACAGTGCCACCACATTACAACTGGTGGTTGAGTCTCCCCCAGGGCGGCGCTGTGGGTGGCTAGCCACCCCTGTGTGTGAGTGTGTGTGTGTGTGTGAGAGAGAGAGAGAGAGAGGGCAAGAGAGCATTACTTCCACCTCACACACACGTCCAGCTGCTCTCCTCACACACCAGTGACTCTGACCTTGCCCTGCTGCCCACTGCTCGCTGGGCGCTTTCCCTCTGCCACTTTTTCTTTCTCTCTCTTTCCATATTTATTATTATTGCACCGGCCCGTCTGATGATACTTCCACACAAGCTCTGTTGTTTCTCATGGATTTGATCCAAATCTTACCATCTCTTTGTTGTGGAGGACAGGAAAAGGTTTCAGTTCTTGCACAGGAAGTGCAGCTGTAGCCACGGGCAGCGCAGGTGCTGATACACACAATATTATAGACAAGCAAATGATTGCTAATGTTTTTTTAGTTTTGTGCCAGTGAGTTGCAGTATTGCAATTCCATGAAATAAAATAAAAAAAGTGTCAGGCTTATTTTAGCATATTGGGATAGTTTGTTGTTTAGAATAAGCTTGCGTTTGCGTCTATTTGAACTCTTGCTTTGTCATGCAGAAATAGCAATATTTGTGCCATTTTCAGTATAAAAGGTGGTATATTGTACTCCATTTCAAGATGGATTGTTACTCATGAGGTGTCACTTACAGCTGTATCTCCTTCTTGGGTCTTTGCAGGTAACATCACCACACGGATCCGCACGCCTGAGACCGGCTCCGACGAAGCCATCAAGTCCATCTTGGAGCAGGCCAAGAGAGAGTTGCAAGTGCAGAAAG
This sequence comes from Enteromius mattozi, assembly GCA_032359235.1. Lineage (NCBI taxonomy): Eukaryota > Metazoa > Chordata > Actinopteri > Cypriniformes > Cyprinidae > Enteromius > Enteromius mattozi. The sequence goes on along the minus strand of JAUMHE010000221.1, from coordinate 102,919 downwards.
CAGGTGAGTCCTTTTCTGTCATCAGGCAGTCAAGGAAGGATTGAGGCTTTCACATGTGTTTTCCACTTGCCCACAGTTATGTCACTTCCTGTAGGATTGGACTCACTGTTACAACCTGAATACAGTTATCCTTGCATTCACTTTTTCTAAACGAGTCAAGTTTTCTATTGTAGGATTGATTGTGGTGTCATCATACTAACATAGTACACTACTGTTCAAAAGCTGCTGTTGTTGTTTTTTCCAAGGAAATTAATATTTTATTTTTATATTTTATTTTTATTCATCAAGAATGCATTATATTGATCAAAAGTGACAGTAAAGACTTGTGTAAAAATGTATCACATTTTTTAATGAAAATGTTAAGCCACACAATTGCTATTAACATTGATGATAATAAGAAGTATTTATTGGGCTCCAAATCAGTATATTAGAATGATTTCTTCAGGATCATGTGACACTGGAGTAGTGATGCTGAAATTTTAATATATATTAAAGTAGAAAACTATAGAAATATTTCACAGTATTACTGTTTTTACTACAGTTTTGATCAAGTAAATGCAGCATTGGTGAGCATGAGAGACTTCCTTCAAAAACATTTAAAAATCTTATTAACCCCCGAACTTTTGAATGATGCTGTATGTTGGCTTAAACTGTAATTGCAATGCAGATTTTTAAACAAGCACTGTCTAGAATGAATATATCAGTCAATAACAAAATGAGTCATATCCCCTCTGTTTTTGAATGTTGAAATTCCCTCCTTTACCTTTTCCTGTCCAAGCTTGTGTAACGGAATTAAACTAACTGTCTCTTCCCCACCTGCCACTGCAGACGGTGTGGGGGAGAGGCAACGGCGATCAGGTTACCACAGAGGGTCGGGCAGCTATTTCCAAATATATGCACACAGTCTAAGACTTGGTGAGGTTTTGTGCTGTCTGTTGAAAGTTTTCCCCCCAAGATTTTCCCCCCACGCCAAGAGCGCTACTGCTTCCAATGAACTTCTCACTGTCATAAATCAGTCTGAGTCATGGGGATTTATGACCGATGTATGTTTTAAATATATATATATACATCAATAAAAAACCCTATGTACATGTGCTGAGAAATCTTTTACGCACAGAAAACAGACGTCTTTGTTTAACTAATATTATTTGAAACTATAATATATAATATTGATATGTCATATGTCACATTAAACTCCAAATTTATTCTGAAATTTTATTGGGTAGCATAGGGCAGCAATCTCTTATTGGCACCCTTTAAAGAAATAATTCACCCAAAATGAAAATTCTGGCATCATTTACTCACATTTATATTTTTCCAAACCTCTATGACTTTCATTCTCCTTTGGAACAAAAACACACAATTTGGAGAATGTTCACGCTGCTCTTTTACAGTAATTAGGGGCTGAAGCGCAAGCAAAAGTTTAGTATACTTGTTGTACTTTTTTGTCTTTTTTGAAGCTTGACCAGTTGTTGTCATAACTTCTGTTACAACATTCTTCAGTGTTCCACTAAAGAACGTTTGGAAAGGGTTCGGAAAACATGGATTAAGTAAATAATGCCAGAGTTTTTATTTTTGTGTGAGCTATTCCTTTAAGTTCCTCTTTCTTGAGTAATAATATGGTGGTGTATAGGTGAAACAGATTGTGACCACTTACATGTTCTCTTCTGTTCCTGCAGTTGAGAATTCTCAGCCTCCGTCCTCCTCCAGCAACTCCGACGAGAACATTCGTTCCATCCTTGAGCAGGCTCGGAGGGAGATGGAGGCCCAGCAGGTGGCTCTGGAGCCCGTACTGAAGGCCAACTCAATGGCCCCGACCGATCTCTCGCTTCTGGGCTCCCCGCTTTCCACCCTCCCCTACACTCCTATTGCTCAGTCTCTGAAGAAACCTTCCACCTCTCCTCTTTTGGACTTCCACAGTGGGGTGAAGAAGGAGATGGGTGAGGTGGCCGTCTCAGATGTGGGGTTGGACGGGATGCACAAGCTTGGACGTCTCTCTGAGAGTGGAGGAGGTTTAGGTGGGGGTTCTTGGAGGGAGCACTGGTGGAGCACAGGTCTCTCTGAGCGTCGAGGAACTGGGCAGCCCTCGGTTAGTGAAGATGCCCATAGCCAAGAGGACAGCAAAGAGGTATAGTGCATTATTAATAACTTTTTGATGCCCCGTATGCCTATATACACACACATACACACTATTATTAACCCTTCAAATCTCCCTTAAAGTGCATGTCCCTTACAATTGTCCCTCTTTCCAAATATAATTATAGAGTTTTCAGTTATAAATACCTGCCTATAGGGAAATATTTATAGTTTAATCATGTATTTAAGACTTAAGTGTTATTTTTAGTAGTTTTTTTGTGATATAGTATTTATGGTATTTTAGTATTTAAAGTAGTTTTTTTTATTTTATGTAGTTTTACCTTTTTTGTCTTTTAAAATACTGATAAAATATTAAACAATAATTCAGTATTTCTCTTTGGCTTTAATTTATTTTTATTTCAGTTTTTGTAATTTTACTGCATCTTCAACTTATTTTATTTTAGTTTATAGCTAAAACAGTTGTCCTAATTTATCAAATTTTTCATCTAACATATTTTATTTTATTTTTCATTCCAGTAAATAAAAACTATTTTTAATAGTTTTCATCAGCAATCACAATACTGTTATTTAGTTGAGACTGTATCTTTTTTCTATGCATCACATACAGATACAGAGGTAAAAATAAAATGATTGTGATTAATCTCATTATTTCAGACCAGTCTTTAGAAAGAAGAATGACCGTAATAATCTTGAACTTTGGAGTTTTTTTAATGAATTAATTTATCTAATGATTGATTTATTTTTACAATATTTTTCTGCTACCGTTCTTCTGCGGACCCACAGTGCACAATGTTTCGAAATTTTGCAAATGTACATATAGCAGTAGGCACATCACAATGGCATGTAATATCTGAAATATTTTAATAATAGGCTACTTTAAAACATGAAAATCTGTCCTTTCAGACAGCGTGTATTCTCTTCAGTTGTCTTTCATGCCTTATAACACTAGAACGGTCAAATGCACACAGAGTTATGTCAAAATACCTGACAAGTATTTATATAAACACAGTCCATGATATCTTAAGAAAAAGTTAACAGTCAGAAAAGAAGTTGGATTGGGAGCAATAGGATCCCACAAACCTAATACAATAAACCTGCATGTGTCTGTCATACAACAAAAGAAAAAGACAGAATAAGCTTTGTGGCTTTATAATCAATCAGTGTTTCTTACTATAAATGAATATAGTGAAGTAGGCCTACCTGAAAGACTCAAAGCACTGTTTACTTCATTTCTATTACACTTAAAGCAATATCGTATCATGTAACAAATATTGCATATCGCATTTTTTCTTCAAAAGTCACACCCTAAAATAGCCCACTTCCTCCTCCTTAAGCCACATGCAGTTTCCTTATATGGCTAACCCCAACTATATCACTCTTTGCCCCCACCAGAAGCTCCCTCGGCTGGGCAGCACTGCGCCCGTGGCTCCTGCTTCCTCTCTGGATTACTGGAAAGACTGGCCCAGCTCAGAGTCCCCTTACTCCCAGAGCTCAGAGCTGAGTCTGCAGATGCCCAGCGGCAGCGAGACCCCACAGAGCAGCCCACTGCCTTCCTCCTCGCCTTTACTGTCCCTCCCCAAAGTCGCCAAACCCGTGGTGCCCCCGCTCACACCTGAGCAGTACGAGTACTACATGTACCAGGAAGTGGACACTGTCGATCTCACACAGCAGGTCAAAGACAAACTAGCCAAGAATGGCATCTGCCAGCGGATCTTTGGCGAGAAGGTCAGTGCTTTTCACATCAGATACGCTTTCATCGATTACCCACCCGTGGTTCTCCTAAGAAACGATTTGAGCGTGTGTTTCGGTGTTTCGGTTTCGTTTTTATACTCTATGCAAATGTATGAGTTTGTAATACCAGCTGCATCTTTCTTCTTATTGCATCATGAAATATCTTCATATTTGTTTCAGGGCTGCTTTTTCTCTGAACCTGATGTACCATATCTCCTGTGTGTGTGTGTGTTTGTGTGTGGATTGCAGGTGCTGGGCCTCTCTCAGGGGAGCGTGAGCGACATGCTCTCTCGGCCGAAGCACTGGAGCAAGCTCACGCAGAAAGGAAGAGAGCCGTTCATACGCATGCAGTTATGGCTGAACGGAGAGCTGGGCCAGGCACTGCTGCCAATGCCTGGACAGACACAAGGTAACACCCTGATACTGTTTACCATCACACATACTCATATGTAGACGTCACAGTAGTTTCATCTGTGCAGAGAAACGTGCACAGTGGCTCAAGACGGATGTGAAAGAGCTTCTCGTTTCTGATGTGGCTTTGGTTTCTCAGTTTCACTCCTCACATCCTGAGCTGCCATCAAAGCCACCATTCATTCGGCTTTCTTATCATTTGGCATGGGCGTTTGAAAATGCAGAACTCTCCAATCACATCCGCTTCTCCTCGCCAAAATTAGATTTCTCTTGAATATCTAACACTGAAAATATCACAGGAAAGAAGCAAACTGCCTGCTCTCTAATGTTAAGATCACCCGTTTTTGACAATCTGGTCAATTCTGGGTAGAGAAACGTGTTTTTTTTTTTTTTTTTCTCGATGAATATCTAGTTTCATTCTGACTTTAACAGATGGCTTATGATTTCTGTCTGATTAATATAGCACTCTCTGAGATGCAGTTTAAAAAAAAGTGAAGGAACCAGCGTTTCCTGAAAATGCTAACGGCTGCATTCTTTTAATGGTTGGACTGATTCTGGTTTTAGCCTGGCTTGAATAAATAACCGAGGGCAAACCAAATCTCAGTGTAATTCTTCAGTAGTTCAGCCATCTGTACCTCGCTCGGCCTTACGGTGGGAGAATTTAAATTACTCATGACTAAATGGATACAGGATCATACAGTTGACCCACTTTTAATGTGTGATCATTATCCTAGGACAACAGCGTTCTGGTGATCGATCGCAGATGTTTATTAAAGCGCTATGTAATTATTAGCAGTCATACTTAGGTTTAGGGGCTTGTTTAAATCCTTAACCCTAAGTATCACACAAAATGTGTTATTTTTCCTGCATTGTTTGTGCTTTAAAATGTGAATATCTAACTGAGTGTTATGGATGTAAAAATCGAGTTGTTATTTTGCAGTTCAAGGCCTTTTTAAACCCCGTTATGCCGTTTATTAGCAGTCATCAATTTTTATATTTCCATTGACCTGGATTTCAAGGAAAGGCATCGGGGGGTTGGGTTAAATTGGCACAGTGTGGATGGGGAGGGGGGGTTTGTCTCACAGGGGCCATCCAGAAAAGGCCCCCTGGGCTCTCTCAAGGGCCTCCTTGAGCTGTTGTAATCAATTAGCCCATCAGCGCCGGGATATATGATAATTACCCGCCTCTCCTCCTCTGTGACTGGCTGCCGAACGCACCATCATGCTCCAGTGGCTGATTAATATGCAAATAATCAGCCGATGGAATGATAAATGAGAGTCAAGCTGTGCGTGTGAGTGCGAGGCCGATTATGATGAATAGCACTTCATCGCTGTCCTACTTAAAGAAGCCTTTCTCTGTCATTTTTACCACAAATTAAGCCAAGTAATATATATATTATAGCAATGAGTTTAATTGGAGAAGCAGTAGGTGGGGATAAAATAGAATAGGAAATGGTCAACTTTGGAAGCGAGGCTGTTAGCTTAAACAGAAATGTAAATGTCACACCATTTTCTTGTTTAATTCAAACCAAGAAGAACTTAAATGGAATTTGTAATATTAGGATGATTTTTAAACACACACACAGACAAAAACACAAGATTATTGTAATTTTTTAGAATTATATATATATATATAATTTTAGTTTTTTTATATTTAATTATATTATATTTTTATAATACAATTAATAATAATTAGTTATAATTAGTTATAACATTTTGATCTTTTTAATGTGTCGTTGTTGAATAAAAGTATTATTTCCTAAAAATGTTTTTATAATTTTTTTAACTATAGTGTGTTTTATAATATTATGTAATATTATATTATATTATATAATTTTAACTTTTTAAAATGTGTATGTCTTTTATTTTTTAACTGTATTAACCTTGGCATAAGGATATACGTTTACACACACTCTCATGCAGTGACGTGCCAGTGTGGATAGTTGGGGCGAAAGTGTGTTTAAATGAACTGGCCAGGCTTGACCGATTTGGTAGATAATCTGAACAGCAGGCACCATAATGGCCCGAGCTTTAGACGTCTGTAATGGGTTTCTTTCTTCCAGCTGCCCTGTTCTGTGCCTCACAGCTTTCAGCACGGAGCACTTAGCACTGAGCTAATGCACCTCAGCGAAAAAAAAAAACTGCAAATGGTGGCAGGGCACAGGAAAGAGTCTGATGTTGATTTAAAACAGGACATTTCTGATGACTTGGATTGATATAGGTCAACCTATTGATATGCTGATTTATAGAAAGAAGGCAGTCAGTTATTGCTTAAAAAACAAAACTAATATTTCACTAGGTAGTGAAATTGTCATTTACTCACCCTCATGTTGAGTCAAACCAGTACAACTGACTTTCTTTTGACCACATACATAGAAAATCATTACATTGTTCAAAATTGAAAAACTGTGAAGGCACTGAAGAAAGTAAGCCGTACAGGTTTAGAATGTCGTTATGTTTAGGAAATTATAATTTTTCAATTTTGGAGCCTTTTTTAACCATGTTAAAGGATTAAAGGCAAAATTAAAGGGAAAAAAACACACTCTAAGGGTTAAAAAAAAAAGACTAAAAACCTAAATAGATAGATGTTACAACACCACACAAGGTTCTTCCTGTTCGCTGTCTGTTTTCCTCTAGCAAGTGTCCTGTATATTGCCTGTCCTTACTGACCCTCATTAGGACGACACACTCAACCGGGCTAAAACAAGCTCTCCTCCAGGGTGTGTGTGTGTATGTGTATGCATAGGTGTGTGTGTGTGTGTGTGAGTTGAAGAGCACTCCATGACCCCTCATCAGTCTCTGCAGATCCTCTCCTCTGAATGTCAGTCTGTCCTTGCGATCGTCCAATCAGAACCCAGTTAAGATTAGACTCCGCTATAGTTTGGGAAGGCCTCGATCAGATGCTGTCGGACCCGTTCAGTTTAAACCTGTTGTGCATGTATGAGGCGCAATCCCAACTTGCTTCAAAATTAGGGCCGAAATGTTTTTAAAAGAAATCTGACCTGCATTTATTTGATCAAAAATACAGCAAAAACAGTAATATGCGATCCTGGATTGCAAAACCAGTCATAAGGGGCAATTTTTGATAATTGAGATTTATGCATCATATGAAAGCTGAATAAATAAGAGTTCCATTGATGTATGGTTTGTTAAGATAGGACAATATTTGGTCGGGATACAACTATATGAAAATCTGGAATCTGAGGGAGCAAAAAAGTCTAAACGCTGAGAAAATGGCCTCTAAAGTTGTCCAAATGAAGTTCTTAGCAATGCATACTAATTGAAAATTAAGTTTTGATGTATTTACAATTGGAAATTTACAAAATATCTTCATGGAACATGATCTTTACTTGCTGTCCTAATGATTTTGGCATAACAGAAAAATCAATAATTTTGACCCATACAGTGTATTTTTGGCTATTGCTATAAATATACCTCATTGACTTAAGATTGGTTTTGTGGTCCAGGGTTACATATTGTAAAATATTATTTCTATTTAAAATAACTTCACAGTCCTTTCGTAACCTTTAAGGTCACTTTTGATCAACTAAATGCGTCCTTGCTGACTAAAAGTATTGATTTCTTTAAAATCTACGCTTTAGTTTGAGGATATTTTCAGACCTGTCTGATTTAAACCTGTTGTTTGCGTATGAGACTCAATCCCATCATGCATCAAAATTAGGGCTGGACAGATGTAGGCTTTCACGTTTATGCCGCTTATTCCGGCTCTGTGTGTGTGCGCTTGGCCACACGCGTAGCTGCATTAACCAGCTGTGTGTCCAGATGTGGCCGCCCCTCCCGTCCTCTTTATCACACACATACGCACTGGTTACTTGCAGCATGTCACAGGAACATCCTGTCATTCCCGCTCGTGTCCCTAAAACACCTCCTACTTCCCTTGCTGCCCTCCCACACACACACACACACACAGACCATGCCGCCAGTCAAACTGTCACCAGGCTGTGCGTGGTCTTGCTGCAGATCTGATATGACTGCCTGCTCCCCGCCTTGAGCGCCCTGCTCTCTGTTTGCCGTGTCCCCCAGCTCGGCAGGCAGCTAATCCAAACTGACGCTCCCTCCCGATGCTCTCTTCACCACCAGCACTGCACTGCACTGCCACAGCCAACGAATCAGAGAGTCGAGCTGAAATAGAGCAGTAGAGGAAGATGGGAAATGAAAGGGAAGAGTATTAGAGAGAGTGTTGGGTGCTTGATGTCTGCATATTAAAGGAATAATAATTTACTCAAAATGATAATTCTGTCATCACTTAATTGCTGTTGTGTTGCTGCAAGCACGTATGACTTTCTATTTTCCTTTAAACACAAAATGTATAGTTTGTTTCTTTATTTGTTAGTTTGTGGATGAGATTACAATTTAAGCTCTCGCTTTTCTAGATGTTTTCGTTGTCTTTTTAATATATTACACAATTATATCTAAAATATAAAATTTTAATTCTTAAAATGAAAACACTTTAGTGTTAGCATTTAAAAATTTAAATGTAAAAATGAAAGATTCATTTGTCTTGTACAAAAACAATGAGAAACTCATTTAGGGTCACGGCATCAAAATACATAAGTGTACATGTACACAGTATATTAAAAAAAGTAGCAAATGAAACTATGACAGGAAAAGACTTTAAAATCATGCTTTCCAAGGCTGCATTTATACAGTAAAAATACAATACAAAGCTAATATATAAAATGCAAAAAATGTGTAGTTTGTTTACAAATTAAAAAAAAGAAATATATAACCGTTTTTAAAAAACAGCTTTCAATTTTAATGTATTTTAAAATATAATTAATTTCTGTGATTTCTTTCTTTCTGTAAAAATACAGTACAAAGCTAATATATAAAATACAAAAAAATAATACTTTGTTTACCAATAAAAAAAAAATATATATATAAATTTGAAGAACAGTTTTCAATTTTAATGTATTTTAAAATGTAATTTATTTCTGTGATTTATTCCTTTTCTTTCTGAAGCCATTCTAATATTCTGATTCTTTGGTTTTGACATTTTAAATTATCAAATATTATGAAAACAGTGCTGTTCAATATTTTTGTGGACATTTTTTTGTGTTTTTTAATGAATGGAAAGTTAATTTCATTTAGAAGTTTAGTAATATTATTAATGTCTTTACTGTCACTTTTGATCAATTCAGTGCATCCTTGCTGAATGAAAGTTAATTAAAAAATAAATTAATAAAAAAATGAAGAACTGAATTTATCCCACCTTTGAATGATAGTGTAAATCTGTTTCATAGAAGAAAGTCATACAGGTTTGGAACTACATAAGAATGAGTAAATTATGACAGGATTTTTATTTTTGGGTGAACTGTCCCTTTAAACACAGAAATGCGTGTTATTGGAGGAGCTATCTTGATACAGACCATATTAATTCTCAGAACGCCAAACACGTTTGTCTCTCTTCCTCGTTAATTTATTTGTCTCATTATGCTTCAAGAGAAGCTGTGACTTGGCGTGACATGATGCATCTGTCACTGTCCATCACTTCCTGTTGCTGAGCAGGAAGACCTTGGTTGGGGTTACGGTTTCATTGGCTACTCGCTCCATATTTAGACAGATCTTCGTTCGGGCCTTCTGTCGATAAGTAATGCCCAGCCAACGGATGAGGTCACGTGCTGCATTGGCGCAACGTCTTAATTCTGTTCCTCTCGTTTCCATAGAGATTACTCCGAAGACCTCAGCCAGCTGCAGTCCTGCCCCAGAATCCCCTCTGAGTTCGGCTGAGGAGTCTGTTAAAAGCCAGCAGGAGGAGCAGATGTGCCGCGCGTCCATCCAGGAGCCCAGCGAAACTTCAGAGTCCCAGCCCGGCACGCCTCTACCATTACCTCTGCCGGGACACTCGGGGCTCAGCATACAAGAGATGGTAGCGATGTCACCCGAGCTGGACACCTACGCCATCACTAAGAAAGTCAAAGAAGTTCTAACAGATAACAACCTCGGTGAGTGAGTTAAACAACAGTGGAGGCCAATGTACCTCAGTGAACAAAATATGGGCTAGCTGCTATCGACTCATAAAGTCAAGTAGTTTAGCTCAAATGAAGCTACAGTTCTGAAAAATTTGTAACCTACACTGCCGTTCAAAAGTTTGGTATCAGGTTTTTTTTTTTTTTTTAAGAATTTAAATAAATTAATACTTTTTATTGAGGATGTGTTAAACATCATAAGTGATGTTAAGTGAAGTTCATAAGTGAAGACATATTGTTAGAAAATATTTCTATTTTGAATATGCTGTGCTTTTTAACTTTTTATTCATCAAAGAATCCAGAAAAAGCATCACAGGTTCCAATTAATTGAAATCAATTTGAATTAATCAATCAATAAATCAATAATGTGTATATATATATACACTGCTCAAAAAAATAAAGAGAACACTAAAATAACAAATCATAGATCTGAATGAATGGAATGGAATTCTGTGGTGCAACGTGGCGTTGGTGAGACATGATGTCCCAGATGTCCTCAGTTGGATTCAGGTCTGGGGAACGGGCGGGCCAGTCCATAGCATCAACGCCTTCGTCTTGCAGGAACTGCTGACACACTCCAGCCACATGAGGTCTAGCATTGTCTTACATTAGGAGGAACCCAAGGCCAACCGCACCAGCATATGGTCTCACAAGGGGTCTGAGGATCTCATCTCGGTACCTAATGGCAGTCAGGCTACCTCTGGCGAGCACATGGAGGGCTGTGCGGCCCTCCAAAGAAATGCCACCCCAACACCATTACTGACCCACTGCCAAACCGGTCATGCTGGAGGATGTTGCAGGCAGCAGAAGGTTCTCCACGGCGTCTCCAGACTCTGTCACGTCTGTCACATCTTGGTGTTCTCTGGCAAATGCCAAACGTCCTGTACTATGATGGACTGTAAGCACAACCCCCATCTGTGGACGTCGGGCCCTCATACCACCCTCATGGAGTCTGTTTCTGATCGTTTGAGCAGACACATGCACAGTTGTGGCCTGCTGGAGGTCATTTTGTAGGGCTCTGGCAGTGCTCCTCCTGTTCCTCCTTGCACAAAGGCGGAGGTAACAGTCCTGCTGCTGGGTTGTTGCCCTCCTATGGCCTCCTCCACGTCTCCTGATGTACTGGCCTGTCTCCTGGTAGCACCTCCATGCTCTGGACACTACGCTGACAGACACAGCAAACCTTCTTGCCACAGCTCGCATTGATGTGCCATCCTGGATGAGCTGCACTACCTGAGTTACTTGTGTGGGTTGTGGACTCCGTCTCATGCTACCACTAGAGTGAAAGCACCGCCAGCATTCAAAAGTGACCAAAACATCAGCCAGGCATAGGAGCTGAGAAGTGGTCTGTGGTCACCACCTGCAGAACCACTCCTTTATTGGAGATGTCTTGCTAATTGCCTATAATTTCCACCTGATGTCTATTCCATTTTCACAGCATCATGTGAAATTAAAAACTCATGTTTTAAATTGTAATAATATTATACAATATTACAGTTTTTTCTTATTTTTGATCAAATGAATGCAGCCCTGATGAGCAAAAGATACTTCTTTAAAAACAAAAAATCTTGCTTATCCTAAACTTTTCAACACTATATAAACGTTCATGGTTGACTAGTGGAGCAGTTTTTACTATTATTTTTAATATATTTTGGATGCCATGTTTTGTTAATTTGATTGATGATTTTTATATATAAATTGTAAAATATTATTATAAATAATATTATACAATAATACATTAAAATATATTTAATAAAATAAATGTTAAGAATTTTTAATAACTTTAAAATATTTAAGAAATATACATGTTTAATATACACACAATCTACTAGAAATGTCATAGTAATTCATTGCTCAAAAAAACAAATGTGGAGTCTAAATGGTCTGATTTGCGAAATGAATCAGGCTTCTGAATGCTACTTTCTCATTATTAGATACAGTACATGGTGTATTTTGTCCTAGAGAGACAATACATATAATGTCGTCTCTCCACATGAGAGGACAGGTGGAGGACAGGTTGGCCCTGCTTTAGCACTTAATGGCCGTCCACTACAACTGTCTTAATGTCCCTGCCATAATTAATGAGAGGTCAAACGAGAGTGTCACACTGGACACAGCTACTTTCTTCTTCACTGTTTGTTAAAACTCGCACCATCCGTTGTCCTCATGTTCAAAAGAGAATTGGCCAAAAACGGTTTGTCTTTGTGAACTTGGTGTTCACACTTTCATCTTTTAAACTCATGTGATCACACACAATAAAACAAAGGAGAATACAGATATATCGCACAGACGATACCTCAGCGTCAAACTGTGTCTCTTTCATCACGCAGATTCTCATTTCCCGACGCGATTTTTGTCTCGGGAGCAACAAAGATTTGTTGTGCTCTGTAGTGGTATTGACCTGTATAAAGTGCAGAATGTAAAGACAGCTGTGTTGATACGAGTCTGTGGGGAGAGAGAGTAGTAATCTTCTGGGATCGCAGGCTTTTGTTTTACTCTGGGGAACATTTCCTTTTTGAACATAGACGGATCGCAGTTATTGTCAAGAGGATTCAGGTGCCTTTTGTTTGGAGTGAAAAAAAAAAATCGTTGAAAGCTTAAGCGGCCGATGAAAACAGTTTGAAAGCACCTTGTCTTAAAGGTGGAGGTTAAAAGCGAAATCAGCAGAGCTTGTTTGATCAAACTTTGATGCCACAACACAATAAAAACATGTTCTTAGGAACTCTTTGTTGTTTTGATAATACTATTGGCCCAAAGTAAATGAAATGTATCTGGCCTCAAAACATATTTGGACACTTCAGACACATGAATCAGTGTTTTCTATTGAATAACAAAACCAAATGGCTAAACGACAACATTCTCGTGTGAAGGTTTCTTAAGGAATATGATGGTTTGTGTTTGCTTTTCAAACCATGAAAGCAGGTTGAAAGCACCTTTTTTTGAAGGTGGAGGTTAAAAGCAAAATCATCAGTTTGTTTGATCAAACTTGATGCCACAATCCAATAAAAGCATGTTTCTAAGTGTTTTTTTTAAATAATAATAATAAATTGGCCCAAATAAATAAAATCTATTCACAGTGGCCTCAAAATGACTTAAATGTCCTGTGTTGAATAACAAAAGTAGCTTTTTTTTTTTAAATATAGCACAAAACACTTCAAGTATAACATTTCACAAAAATACTTTTGTTAATAATAAAATTATATATGTGACCCTGGAACACAACGCCAGTCTTAAGTCACTAGGGTATATAGACAAAAATACACTGTATGGGTCAAAATTATCAATATTTCTTTTATGCCAAAAATCATTAGGATATTAAGTAAAGATCATGTTCCATGGAGATATTTTGTAAATTTCCTTCCATAAATATACTAAAACTTAAATTTTGATTAGTAATATGCATTGCTAAGACCCTCATTTGGACAATTTTAAAGGTGATTTTCTCAGGATTTCGTTTTTTTGCTCCCTCGGATTTTCAATGAAAAAATATTGTCCAATCCTAACAAGCCATACATCAATGTAAAGCTTATTTATTCAGCTTTCAGATGATGTATAAATCTTTATAAATCTGTTTTTGTGGTCCAGGGTCACATATTGTTAACAAGTGGTTGTCCGAAGTTTCCTTGACAAATGCGATTGTTTTGTCCGCTCTACAGGTCAGCGTCTGTTTGGCGAGAGCATCCTGGGTTTGACGCAGGGCTCCGTGTCGGATCTACTGGCTCGGCCCAAGCCCTGGCACAAGCTCAGTTTGAAGGGTCGAGAGCCATTCGTACGCATGCAGCTGTGGCTGAGCGACCCGCGGAACGTGGAGAAGCTCATGGACATGAAACGGATGGAAAAGAAAGGTAATCTCCCTCCTTTAAAGGCATCCGTCTGGCCACACACCAACAAACACCTGTTTGCAATTGTCTGTGTTGTTTCAGAATGTTTTTATTTCAGTGTTTATTAAAGTGCTTCACAGTTTGTTCAGTGTCGGCTTAGTTGGCAGTTCTTTTCAGGACGTTTAAAAGACGGCTGTCTGTGGAATTTTATTTGTTTTTTTGTTGTATTTTTTTTCACTTGACGATGAAGCTGTGTTGCAGCAGTTTGCCTGCCTACTCATTTGGGTTGCATTTCCAGTTTTCTTTAGACCACTTTTTTTCACTAACAAAATGCTGGTGCTGATTCTGGGGTGGTTCCATGTAAAGAAAAAGCTGCTCATGGACTGATTTATTGGTTTTAGCCACTTTAAACCTGCTAGATTCAAACCAGAAACTGCTAATGTCAGTATCCAGGGTGCAGGGTAATGTCCTCGCCACATTTTGTTTTCAAAACCTCCATCCAGCCACATTCACACAAAACTAGGTGCTTTTTTTTTACTCTTTCTGTCCTTCTGCAAAACTATTTCAGCCACTGTTTTGTTTTCCTAATGTTTTTTGTAAAACGATTTATTATATTCAAACAGCTTCTGTTAGTTACATCAGATTTTGTGTCATAAAGACATTGAAGTATACTTCAAAAGTTTGAGGTGGGCAAGATTTATTAATGTTTTTGAAAGAAATCCAATGTTCAACAAAGCTGCATTTATTTGCTCAGAAATACAGAAAAGAACAGTAATATTGAGAAATATTTTCTGATTTAAAATAACTGTTTTGTATTTGAATATTTTTTTCAAATGTAATTTATTCCTGCGATGGAAAAGCTAAATTTTCAGCATCTTTTTTCCAGTCTTCAGTATCACATGATCCTTATATTTTGTGCTCAAGAAACGTTTCTTATTATTATCAATGAAAAAAAAAACCCAGCTACTTATAATAATATAAATTTTTATGACCAAAAATACTTTTAAGTAAAACATTAATAATAAACATTATAAAATCTTTATTGTTACATGCTCCATTAATATGCATAATATTGCTGAATAGATGTAATAATTTGAATATAAGTATAAATATGTTTACATGTCACATTTTCGAGGCTACAAGTCTTCCATTTTTCCAGTAACAGAAAAAATTTTCATCGCAGATCGTCAGTACCTTGATCATGTG
The DNA here is from genome assembly GCA_032359235.1 of Enteromius mattozi. NCBI lineage: Eukaryota > Metazoa > Chordata > Actinopteri > Cypriniformes > Cyprinidae > Enteromius > Enteromius mattozi. The sequence goes on along the minus strand of JAUMHE010000221.1, from coordinate 87,667 downwards.
TCCATACTTACAAACAACACCTGCTAATTATCACCAACTGTGTGATTGTGTTTATCCAGTATTGATTCCAGCCGGCGCAGGAGTTGCAGAAAACAATCTTTAAGCTGCCTCTCGTCAGCGTCCCTCTCTTTAATGTGAAGAGATGCGCGAGATGCCGGAGACGAGGCGGTCAGGCGGAGGGAGGCCTGATGGGCTGTTTGATTGCTCTTTTTTTCCCTCTTTAATAGCCCAGATGTGTCCTCTGGCTGCCGAATAGGCCGCACATGCTCTGTGAGGCCGCTCGTCTCTCCGCTGTCTGGATTGATGAGGGTGGGAGATGTCATTTCTGTGATCGGCTGTGACAGGCTGACGGCTCTGTGGGGCTGGCTTACTTAAAGTCCACTGCACCCAGCGCCGGGCCTGTACGCCTGCGAGCTTGCAGCAGGCCAAGTGAACATTCCTGGAGTCATTAGGCCTGTTTAACACTTCTCTCGGGCTAAAAGTGACATTACTGGTGCTCCCTGGGTGACGATGACGATGATGGTTTTGTTGTGAGTCAGGCTTTGTGGTTCGTATGCGCACGGAGCGGGGCAAAACTCGGGGGGACCTCCTCATTAGAGTGAAACTGGCTCCACCGTTTACCCCTAAAGCTCACTGTGCGCTTGCCAGGGACGGAAAGCAACAGCTTTGCTGTCGTGTTCTCTCTCTCTGTTTTTGTCTCTCTCCACCTCGCTGTCTTTTGCTGGAGCTTTTCAGAAAAGAGTATGAATTTGACCTCGATGCTGGCTAGAGGCACAAAGCAAATTAGCCTTGCTTGGCCCTTGTTCTGAGAGTTTTGGCCACCAGCGGAATCTTTTACCATTGCTGTTGCCAAAGGCTCCTCTTCAGCAGACACTGAAACGCAGCGGAAATGACAAATTTCACACGCAGCTGTGTAGTTAGCTGTACTGAGCTTTTTTAATCAGTGAAAGGATATTAATGGGCTAGCTCTGTTTGTGTTCATGGAAGAAAAAATAGAAAGACGTTATACTGATAACTCACTGTTATTGTTACTGGAATTTGTTTTCATTAAACTGTAAATTGTTGTAGGAGAAGGAATTCCTGGCGTTTTGAGAATACTTGGGCCTAGTTGGGCCAGGAATTCAGATTTGCACTTACCAGCTGGTATTTTTTAATAGCACTAATAATTTTATTTGTAGTAATATGAAATATAATTCCAGTTTAAAATAACTGTTTTCTATATTAATGTACCAAAAAAAGGAATCTGATCATGTGAAGCAAAGTTGAATTTTCTGCTGCCATTACTGTCTTTAGTGTCACATGATACTTCAGATATTATTATAATATGCTGGTTTGGTGCTCAAGAAACATGTATTATTATTATTATTATTATTGTAAGTGCTGAATACAGCTTATTTTTGTGGAAACAGTGTGTTTTTAAAGGATTCTTTGATAAATGCAAAGTTTAAACGAACAGCATTTATTTGGAAAAAAAACATTTGTTACATTATAAATGTCTTTACTGTCACTTTTGATCAAATTTATTTGCTTTTGTTCAACAAAAACGCACAACAAATGTACAACAAATAAAAAATCTTTGAAAGCGCTCAAATAATCAGGTCATTTTATATTTCAGCCCTAGTCAATCTCCCTTTTGTTTGATGATTTTTTTTTAAAATATTACTTTTTAGTGGTGATGTGTGAGTTTAACTTACAAAGACCTCTAGATGCAATAATAATATTTGTAATCAAAGACTGCCCCCTACTGACTAGAGAAAAATACAGCAATCATGCGTTTTATTAACTGTTTAATCTACAGCTTCTAACATGCTGTTCAGTAGGACAGAAACCAACACAGAAACTGATGGGATCACATTGTCCCCAATATTCAGTTCAGTCAACATGGGCTAGTGTTTAGTGAATCATGTTTAGCATATTTCCCAGAACACATTTGCTTATTTGTATGTATATTCTTTGGTTGTATTTACAGCTGTTCTCCATATGTGTTTTCCAGCCTACATGAAGAGGCGCCACAGCTCCATCGGTGAGAGTCATTCACTGGAGACTGGTCTGTCAGGAAGTGACCTCACTCAGGGCGCCAGCCCCCAAAACCTGTCCCAGCAGCAGCAGCAGCAGCAGCAGCAACAGCAGCAGCAGCAGCAGCCCCATCTGAAGAAACCCCGTGTGGTGCTGGCTCCAGAAGAGAAGGAAGCTCTGAAGAGAGCCTACCAGCAAAAGCCTTACCCCTCCCCTAAAACCATTGAGGAGTTAGCGACCCAGCTCAACCTCAAAACCAGCACAGTCATCAACTGGTTCCACAACTACAGGTACTGAGGCACTTTAACATTTAAAGTTGGTGTGTTGCGACTTCAATATAGCCAGAATTGTATCATCTCGAATTCTAAAGGGGCTTTATGTAGGATTGACAGTTCAAAATATTGGAGAGGGGTTTTTTCAACTGGCCCCTCCTCCTCAGATGCACACGCGGGTTGCCAGATTGTGATGATATTCTGCAGAGGTAGTAAAACCATTGTCTGTTGTTGCCTTCTTCAGTAGTTTGTTATTCTTGTTCTGTACCTTTCGTTTCTTTTATGACTCTGAGTTGACAATGAGTTGCCCCAGTGTTGCCACCTTATGGACAAACTTATTCAAAAGCCACAGTATAAGGTGCTGAAGAACTCACCCTCAGCCTCTTTGTTTAGAAAATTGGGCTACATGCTTACAGTACACACATACTGTGCCGATGATAAAATTAGGCTCTGGCACTGTACCCATACCCTAATGTATGTGTAAAACCCAAGTATACTATGGGCTTTAGCTTAAGTGACAGTTCACCCAAAAATTAAAATTCTGTCACTAATTACTCACCCTAATGTTGTACCAAACCCATAAGTTCTTTAGTTATTTCCAGAACACTCAGATATTTTTAAATGAAATCTGATCATTTTCTGACCCTGCATAGACAGCAATGGAACTACCACATTCAAGGCCCAAAAAGTTAGCAAGGACATTGTTAAAATAGTCTATGTGACATCAGTGGTTCAAACGCAATGTTACGAAAATGTTTTGTTTTTTTCTTTATGCACAAAAAGTATTCTTATAGCTTCATAACGGTACAATTGAACCACTGATGTCATATGGACTGTTTTAACAATGTCCTTGCTACCTTTCTGGGCCTTGAACGTGTCAATTGCATTGCTGTCTATGCAGGGTCAGAACACTCTGAATGAAGGTCTTACGGGTTTGAAACAACATGAGGGTGAGTAATTAATGACAGAATTTTCATCTCTTTACACGTCCAGCTGCATTTGTTCCTTGTCTCACAAATCTCGTTTTCTCACAGATCCCGTATCCGGCGAGAGCTCTTTATCGAGGAGATCCAGGCTGCGGCCGGCGAAGGCGGGTCCCCCTCAGCGCGACCCGGGAAGTCTGGGGGCGAGGGAGACAACAGCTGCGACGGCACAGAGTCTGACAGCACCGCGGAGGGCCGACCGAGTGGCTCCGAGGAGCGCAAGGGCCTCCTGGAGAGCCCCGGCCTCAGCCACAGAGACGAAGAGGGCGAGGCCGAGTTCCCCAGCGCCTCGGGCTCCAGCAGGCCACGAGGAGGCATCATAGACAGCCTATTCGGCATCCCCGAGTCTGTATCCACCGCCGCCACTGCCGCAGCGCCCCCCTGCCGAAACCCAAAGGACAGCAGTCTGCGCAAGAAGAAAGCAGCCAACCTCAACAACATCATCCACAGGCTGGAGAAAGCGGCGAACCGCGACGAGCCTCACGAATGGGAGTTCTGAGGCCCCGCCATGTTGTTGTCGTTTTATTCTCACTTTGTCCCTCACTGAGCTAACCCGGCCAAGCCTGGTGCACACACAACACCGGTTAACCCAAGGGTTTTCGATTCGCTGTTTAGAAGTGGGCTATCAGAGACAAGAACAAGAAAAGGAAACAAGTTTTAGTCTGTTAATTTTGTGAAGCACTTAACGGCCCTGCTGGCCACAGGGCTGTGACACCATTGGCTAATGGTGAAGACACAAAACTGAAAAGCACAGGAGAGGGAGCGTTCCCACGAAATCTTCTCAAGACTGGTGACAGTCGCAAAAAAAAACACACACTATGATATCACAGTGTCTCTATTTCTAATAGAGACGTTCTCACCAACAAGCTGAATAACTTACAATAATTTATCAGTTCTCAAGAGTCTTGGGAGTTTCCTCTTTTGTATCACGTATGCTTCGGCCGTCAGCAGAGACTAGTTCGAACCGGTTTCAAACCAAAAGTCAAGCATTTAAAAGCAAGTGTTGGCTGAAGGAACACGGGTGCACCGTCCCACCTGCCTCTCCCTCCCTACCCCAGAGGAGGCCATCCAATGGCTATGCAACTCTAGTACGCAATGGATTCCAGCGTAATGGAACCCGCATTATTTTCACAGTTCGGAAGCTTCTCCGATGCGAGAAGAAAATCCTTTTTATAGCAATTAAGTTGCCACCGAGAGATTGCACAGTCAGTTGACTCTAAACAGCACTCCTTTTGATTTTACACGCCAATGGCCTAAAAGAAAAAGAAATCACGCGAACGAAAAATTATCGTCGTAAGTAAGAATCCACGATCACGCTAAAATTCATACTGTTGTTGTAAGGTCGACGCAAATGGGAGACGGGAGTAATTTCGTAACTCGATAGCTAAGTGTCAATTTTTATCGTTATTTAGGTCTCTTGTAAGGGTAGCGCTCGTTTATTTTTTTTCCATAGCTTTAATCGCCTCCGCGACTTGCGTTTTGAAGCCCGCGGAGGTCTTGTTTAATAATAAACGTCATTTTAGGCCAAAACAAAGACAGATAGTGAAGAAAAAAAGGATTTGTACAGTACTTTGAGTAAATATTCCTGACAAGATATTTTTTAAAGAGAATGAACAAGCCTGATTTTTATCCTCTTATAATAGAACCATACATCAGAGACCTCTAACCAAGTTGGGCGGTTTGGGCCCATAGAATTACAATTCTAATCCAATATCTACGGTGTTATAAATTCTAATTCTATGGTGTGGCCATGGGCCACTGCACTGTATGGGCTGGTCCTCAGCACCAGGGTACCGGACGCTGAGTGCGGGGTGGGGGGGAAACCCACCTAACCGCTCGCTCTCGTGCAAACTCGAAACTTCAGGTTTTTCACCAGCTTCTCCATTCACTGTTCACCCAACCGTATACGAGCTTTTCGTGGCGTCTGCAACATGTTCACGGCACGCATCTGTCCTCCGAGATGACTGGAAAAACTCCTTACGAAACGGACTTGTTTTGTTTTTTCTTCATACTGTATATGACGGAGGACCCGGACACATTTTCATCTACATTTCTTGTTTTACACATTAAAAAAAAAAAGAGGAAAATATGTAGATTGTGAATGAAAAGCTCTTTTAACGTTAGCAACCTGAGGTGAATCTCTACACTCGCGCGTCAGAGCACGCGGCAAGGACTCGGCACCTCTGTAGAAACGTTCTTTCTCTCCTGAAACACCTTTCGAAACCTGTTCACCTTTCACCTCCGGCCCTTGTGTCATTGTATGCAGTTGATTTTGTGAACGAAAGCGCAGATCGGTGGTGCCACGCGCTCGTCTGCGTGCGAACCTTGAGTGTGAGGGTGTTTGTGTGTGTGTGATTGTTGACAAGAGCGATTTATATTTGTATATTACTACTACTACTCGCCACAGGCAGTGGAAGCAAACACCTCCTCACGTCCCTAAGCTATTTAGCAGTCCTGCAGCATATTACATAGTACATTTAAGTTCTTTTTATTTACACGCATAAACTAATGGTAGATATTTTTTTTGTTTGTTGGTGTGGTTTGCTTATTTATAGATGCTGTCTTTTACATATTGATGTCTTATATTGTTATACGTGTTCTTTTTTTTGTAATGGAAGGGACTATAAAAGGTCAGGTTACATATTTTTAGACTAATAGACTGCCGGCAGTATTGGATTACATTTAAATGATGTACTTTTGATACATGTCTATTGATTAATTCTGAAGATTATCATTTTTTTTTTCCATATATTTTACTCTGTTAGTGAGCTGGATGAACAGTTACTACATTGACAAAGGAAGCAGAATTCTATGTATTTCATTAATGATTTTAATTAGCATTTTAGATGTTTTAACAAGTTTTAAAGATGACAATTCAAGATGAATTGGAGTTTGGCTGTATTCACTCTACAAAGTCAAACCGATTGATGCTCTTGAATTGGGTTTTCAGGTAATTAATTAACCTGCGAACGTTTTGAGATTACGTACGTTTATAAATCGCAATCAAGCTTAGTTGCTATAATGAGCCAGTGAACAACTGGTAGTTAACGTCACTGAAATTAGCTGTCGCTTTGAGCTGCACCTTGAGGAATTGGACTTTTTTGTTTTGTTTTGTTTTGTTTTTTTAGTGGGAATGAAATTCACTTGTCGTTCGGTTGCGTTAAAATTTACGCCGACGAATCTTGAAGAACAACGTCGGCTTAAAACTACCTTTGGCCTTTTTTATATGTGCCAATGAATGATTCAAATCAAATTTGTCTCTTTAAGACCTAACGGAAGCACAGAGAGATACTTCATGAACCAATGTTTTTATCGGAATATTCGAATAATACGTCGAAAGCCCGTGACTGTTTCTCGAACTTTCTCTCCACGTCTAACATTGGAGTGCCTTCACTGAAAACTGTTCGCTACTATAATCGCGTCGTCTTCATTCCAAATAAGTGATTGGAAGTATATCGCGTGTCAGATCATACCACGTTTTAGCAATTTTCGCCAGCAAGTTTAATAATAAGGTCTCATCTAGTCTCAGGTCATAATATTCTGTACTTTTAGAGTGTCTGTATTGTTTTATCTGAGAGAAAACAGCTGTCCCAGGATTCAGGCTTGGTTATTAAACAACCAAAGTTTTTACAATGGCAATTTCGATCGGTTAACTTCACATTTCTTTGTCCCAAATGTCGTTTTAATCATTTCTAGGCATCCATTAGATGTTTTTGACCATGTTATTGTATTATTGTAACAGTAGGATTCCCCCATGCTGGAGGAAGTTCATAGATGGATTTGGCATGTGGAAACTCTCGAAATAATTCGTAGACTATACTGTAGTGTGGACCAAATTGTCAGAACAGACAAATCAACTTGTAAAGACTCTTTTCTGATCATGAACATGTGATTTTTCAATTGAACACAGACGAAGAAAAACTCACGTTTAGGAGCACATTCAAATCTGGTCTATATTAAGGACGCTTTTTTATGTCTGTCACGTTCTCACTGACTGAAACCGTAACCGTACTGTTGATATCATGGCATGAAACACTTAAAAGAACACGATTCTCAATGCAGATGTCCAGCACTTTTTCTCTGCTTTTTGCAAATATTTTTCTATGGAAAGTATTGCAGATGACTAAATAACACATCAACATATGACTGCACAGACAGCACGTTTATATGATTTCTTAAGAAAAAGACAAAAAAAGAAAAAAAAGAAAAACAAAGCAACAAAAAAAGATCATCATTATTGATATTACATTGGTAGTCACGAGTAGCATTAATGTAGATATTCGTCCGTAGCTTAGTTCGCTAGTGATGTCATAATTGTTACCTCGTTTATTCCCTCACACTTACGTCACTTCCTGAGACAGTATGTTCTTTCTTCACCTGAGACAGTATGTTCTGAACAGCCACAGTTTGTTTCATTGTATCCCAGATGGAGATTTTCTCTCTCTGTTTTCGTTTTTTGTTGTTTTTGTTTTTTTTAAAAAGTTGTGTAATTGTGTTACATGTGAGGCGAGCACGACGATTATACATCTGTCTCAGCGAGAGCAACACTTTAAACAAGTTATCACGATTCATTTCGACCAACAACCTATGGAAATGGGATGTCTTGATCTTGACGTTCAGATCTCTCTCTGTTGTTGCTCTGTATGCTGTAATATGGGTAAAATGAAGCCTTGTAATGAAATATGACAGGCAGCTCCCAACACAAGCTGGTATCCTATAGATTCTCCTTAGGACTCTCAAAGCTCAGGTAGAACCTCGGTTTAGCACAGTCCTTTTGTCCATTAGTTTGTTGGTGACACTTTCCCTCTTACACCTGCTAACGACAGTTGTATGGTTTATTTTTCTATGTGTCATGGTTTTGAACCACAAGATGGAGCTGAATCCTCCATTTTACCTGAATAAAGACTCTTCCACTTTGTTCTCTTGATATGTATTTAGTTTGGTTGGTTTTTCCTTTGTGTATCATCATGTAGTCTTGTATTCTGTTCCCAGCGCTGTTACAGTTCTAATCCAAAATGAAAAAAGCAATATCACTGTTTGAAATTCATTATTATTATTATAATTATTATTATTATTCCTCATTACCACCATAGGTGTATTAACTGAAGTAAATATCTTTTGTACAAACACATTACCACTGTACTCTGCATTTATTTGAGTATTTCTGACATGCCATGTTCAAGCAGCACAAAGCATGTGCAAACTACATCATTCACTGTGTAAATGTTTTTATGACTACAACAGCTATATATATATATATATATATATATATACATGCATATACATTATGGGGGCATTTTAAGGGGCCAAAAGAAACTACAACATACAAAAAGTTCAAAAATAACCATTTACTGCTAGAAATACCACACTTCCACGCAAACAAAAGACAGTTACTGATATATTTTGAATCATTTATTTTCTTTGCACAGTATTCATATTCATCCATGTGTTTAAATAACCAGAAGGCACATTTAAATTGAATTATTGTCATTTCAGTATATCTCCATAACCATTCCCGTTTCAGATTGAACCCACAGCTTGTGTTAACAGCCTGCATCCTTAAGTTCACAACCATTCTTCCGAGTGACTAAATTACACTCATTTACTTTCAAGTGACATACATTTATTTTGTACACAATACTCATTTTTTCTAAAACATAAATTGGGGGCTCAGGTGAAATAAAGCCAGACAAATAATAACAAACCAGGACCTGTTTTTACCAAGGACCTTTGTGCAAAAATAATGCCATCAGTGTTTACAAGTAGTTTATGTGTTTATGCTTCATACCTACACAAATCCTACTTGAATACAGTTTAACAGATGAGGTAGAGCACACAATTATATAGCTACAAAGGCATCAATTATGATAAACCATTTTCAGATATAATACCTTGGAAATTAAACTGAAACATTTCTGAATCTTGTTTTAAACTACTTTTTTTACACACACACGATCAATTTTATTTAAAAAGCTGAGTCCTGTTTTATTTTCTAAAATTTAACTTTTAAGTGATAATATAAAAATAAAACAATACATGCGAGTAATATGTTTTAATTTTTAGATATTGTGAACATGTATATAAAAATAAGACTATTATTTAGACTATTCTAATAAAATCCTGTATAGATTTATATTTACAATTTTTTAGCAGACACTATGGTTATCACGGTGTGTGTGTGTGTGGAGAGAGGGGTGATTATTACAAACCCTACTTTAGCCAAATTCATTTCCTAATTTCAGCATACCCCTTCTGTAAATCAGTTATAATTTTACTGAACTAGTAAGTAGTTAATGACAACATCTGGTGGTGGGGGAGGTAAACATGACACCTGCATACAATATATTTGTTTGTTGGCACTTTCTTTTTAAACAAAACCAACTTTTAACTGAAAATGTGGGATATGCTTCAAGTATCCCTGTATCTTCCTCACTTGCTAGACTTGAGGTTAAATAAGATCATCACTGTCATAACCAGCATCACCCCTACAGTGATCTCCTTCAACCTGCCCAGTTTCATATCCTCAACTAGCTCCTTTTCCTTTCTGGTGATCTCTTCTCTCCTCTGCCGGATCTCCTGCTCTCTCTTGAGCTGTTCTCCATAGTGTGATCTGATGAAGGCATCAAAGTCGAAGATTTTCTGCTGGGCGGCTCCAACAGACGGGGAGTGTTGGGTTCTGCTCTGCTGCCCTGATGCTGGACCCTCTCTGCCGGTAGGTCTGCTGGTTCCCTGCAGGTCACCTTGACTCAGGATCCCACGGTCGTATTTCCTCCTCAGAGCTTTATTACCCAGGACATTGTACGCCTCACTGATCTGAGAGAACTTGAACACAGCCTCCTCGCTGCCTGCATTCTTGTCTGGATGATATATGAAGGACTGCCTATAGTAGGCAGTCTTGATTTGAGCATAGGTGGCGGTTGGAGAAACTTCCAAAATATCATAATAAGCAGACTTTGATTCGTATAATGGTCTGTTTTTATTCTGTGCGCCACTATAAGCTCTGGTTAAACACACAAACTGCCATAAATAATCATTTGGAGGTCCATAAAGAGTATTTTTATAGATGGGCCTCCTTAACTGGCGCTTAAAGTGTGTGCCAGTATGGCTGGACAGGAGAGGGAGTTTTCCATGAGTTTCCAAACACGAGCTTCTCCAGGAGGACACATGAACTGGAAATGCCTTAGATTTCGATCCATGGCGGTGAGTCCATGTAAGGTTACTAATATTTCCAAAACGTAGGTCCAACGGCACTTTAATGCTGTCTGCATCGCCACAAGCACCGGTACAGTTAAAGAGTGTGTTTACAGTCCCTTCTGGAGTCTCCAGAGCTGCCGGTCGTTTAGGTGCTTCGACACGGTCATTTCCGATCTCACAGAGCTGTGGGGAGTTTATTAAAGCTGCCGTTGAAACCGGTTTACCGTTTTTATCCAAAAGCGGGGGATTTTTCGGTTTTAAAAGCCTGTAAGCCTCTCTCCCGAACCGCACGCTGACCTCCGCCATTGCGCAGAGATCAACTGACTGAATAAAGTTATCAGCTGTTTTCGCTCCCGGCGAATTGACCAATCAGAATTGAGCTTCTTTGCAGGTTGCGTGTAATTTGGCCAATGCCGTGCGAGAAGAATATTTTTCGGTAAAAGAGATTGGTGGGGCGTAAAGGTTGTTGGTACATTATAATGATTACATAATAAACTGTGCAGATACTGTATTCGGGTCATTCCTAAAAAAGAAAATATGTTCCTTCTGTAGTTTGAAATGTTTGAAAAATTAAACCTGTTTGTTTATTTGTTTGTTTATTTTTAAAACTAGTATCGGTGCACGTATCAAGGTATAAAGTGAGAAGTGCACACACTATCATTATATTATAAGTATTAAAGCAAATGAATCTCTACATTTTCGCAGATAATGTAATTGTAGGCATTTAATTGTATTGTGTTGTAAACAAATTCAGTTATTCCAGCTGTTCATGAGAAAATTACAGTATTAAAAAAAAAAACCTATATTATTTAAAGACTAAATTTGTTCAGTTAAAAGGAATATTATCAATGTTAGTAGGGCCACACATAAGCACTTAAGTCATTCTGCTCGCCAAATACTAAACCTATTCTGGATCCACTTAATAATTCATGTATGCCATGTATTTCCCTATAATATCCATATAATTTAATTATAAAGTCAGTGAATGCATATTTATATGGGTATTTTTATGAATGCAAATTGTATTGTATTGTGTGTGTGTGTAACCCCCCTGGGTCCGCTTCCACCACGACTCGTCCTCGCTCCGAGCATGTCTCGAATCCAGCTCTCCGGCATGGGAGGTGGGTGCTTTAACAAGGAGGCTAAAGGCCATGACCTCTAGCGTCAGTCGCTAGAGCGCCTCTTTTTGAGATCAGGGGAGTGAGGTTTACCTGCACAGCACTTACTTGCTGGCCTTCGTTATATGTGACCCTGTAGCACGGGTGTATTTGTAACAATAGCCAGTAATACATTGTATGGGTCAAAATGATCAATCTTTCTTTTATGTCAAAAATCATTAGGATACTAAGTAAAGGGATATTATTTATTTATTTCTGTAGCACCTTCAGATTGCAGATTTTCAAATAGTTGTATCTCGGCCAAATATTGTCCTATCCTAACCATACCTAAACCAAACATCAATGGAAAGCTTATTCAGCTTTCAGATGATGTATAAATCTATTGGGCACCATTTGTAAAATTAAAGGTGTAAGAAAAACTGGCAAAATCAGATTTTGTCAGATTTGGCTAAAAGATTTACCTAAATAAGCGGTTATTTATTTATTTATTTATTTATTTCTAAATGTTAAATCTAAATGTTCATTTTAAATCTAAATGTTTAATTTAAATCTAAATCTTCAGCTTAAATCTGAATGTTAAATGTAAAATATAAATATATAACTTTAAAAATGTGATATAATGTGTATATACAGTATGTGCCATTTAAAATATAACATTTTTAATGTTAAATCTAAATCTAAATGTTGAGCTAAATATTTAGAGAACATGCTAATTTTTACGGCGTGGCTGAATGACGACATGACGCCAAACCAGTCAGGCAGCAACAGGTTAAAAAGTTTGGTCAGATTTTTTAGTCAAATCTGACCAGTTTTTCTTACACCTTTCATTTTACAAACTGTGCCCCATTTACAGTGAGGAACATAAGTATTTGAACACCCTGTGATTTTGCAAGTTCTCCCACTTAGAAATCATGGAGGGGTCTGAAATTCACATTGTAAGTGCATTCCCACTGTGAGACAGCATTTTAAAACAAAAATCAAGTAAATCACATTGTATGATTTTTAAAGAATTTATTTGTATTGCACTGCTGCACATAAGTATTTGAACACCTGAGAAAAT
>JAUMHE010000221.1:32523-71126 GCA_032359235.1 Enteromius mattozi | reverse complement strand
GGAAGAATTTATTTGTTGTGATTATTATTATTATTATTATTATTATTATTATTATTATTATTATTATTATATGTCATTACTTATTGAGCACTGGTGTTTACTTTATCATATATCAAGATTAATCCTTTGCACATCATCTGTCTCTACATCGTTGTAAAATCCCTCTAATGCACAGTCTTGAGTGGCTCTATTAATGTACTAGAGAAACACTAGCTAATGACCAGCAGTAATCTGGACGCTGTGTGCATGACTGTATCACTTCTGACCTCAACGATATTGCAGTGGGACAACTGAGACCCTGCAGATCTCTGAGAGTGTTAAATGAATGGTGTCTCCACTGGCCACGGGCTAAATAAACAGAGCCCTTTATTGCAGAAGCTGACCTGAGAAAGGCAGCGCTGGGGGGGATCCTGTGCTAAAAAGGGTATAGAGAAGGCCAAGCCATGTGGTGCTGCACTGGTCCGGTGACGCTGGTGGAAGGGCAAGAAGCACAGCGCTGGGGCAGCCCTGATGATTAAGGGATTACCACAGCAGTAGTTTTCCATCCCAGGAGAGCCCTGCTCAGAGGACTGGTCAGCACAATACAGAGAGGAAGAATGAGAGAGAGAGGCGCGAAAGGAAAAAACTGAAGGGTAAAGATCAAAATCTGTCTTTGGGCATGAGAAACAGTGGTTTGTCTGAATGTCTATGACTGATCAGTTCACCCAAAAATGTATGTTCTGTTTATTATTCACTCTCATTTCATTCCAAGCTTGTTACGTTTCTACCACATTCAAGGTCCGGTAGTAAGGACCTAGACCACGTGATCAATGGTTCAACATTAATTTTATGAAGCTACATTTGAGGTTGAACCACTATCACATGGACTATTTTAACAATGTCCATACTACGTTTCTGGGCCTCGAATGTGGTAGTTGCATTGCTGTCTATGCAGGGTCAGAATGCCCTTGGATTTCATCAAAAATACCTTACATTGTGTTCTGAAGATGAATGAAGGTCATGAGGGTAATTCATTCCAGAATTTTCATTTTTGGGTGAATTCTCTCTTTAAAGAAACATTGTAAAATTAGGATCACATGATCTGATTATAGGAGGCATTTAATTAAAAAGAGGGCAACAAAATAAAACTGAATTCAGAGGGTCTTAAACTATTATAAAAGCCCCCTTTGTGATGCTCAGAGTAGACTGCAAAACACAAAAAAAATTGAATAAATATTTGCAAAAGTAGGCATAACAACATTGTATTGTATAGAATTAAACATCCTTAAATTCTTTTAAAATGAAAACGTTATTTCAGAGATAGTAGTTCCTGAAGGGTTACAATTTTGCCATAATTACTGCTATCCTTTTAAAAAGTAGTTTAAAAGCATTTAAAATTTTTAAAAATAGACATAATTAAAACATCTAAATACGAACTGAAAAAACGTTCATTTAATATTTTAAGGCTGATAAATAAATGAAGGATGTTGTAAATTTATACTATTTTGTTAATAAAGACAAGATAAAATCACAAAAAAATATATATATTTTAGTTAAGTAAATTAAGGCATCACAATATAATACAGCGAATGAAAATTCAGCTATAGTAACTAATACAGTAACTAATGCCAATATGTGCTTTTCAAAAGCCTTTAAAGAGTTAAACCTTCCTATTATAATTCATCACCATCCCTTAAAGTTACTGCTATATGACGGCAAAATCAATCACAGAAACAATTAAATATCCAATATTGGTCAACCAATAAATATATAAATCAATAAAGATATAAAGGCTGCCAAAATATATAGGAGTGTTTTCTCTCAATGTCAGGACACAATCAAACCATAAATAAACTACAACAAAAAAATTCTAAATGTCACTAAACAACTAGTTAGCTGTAGGACAACTAGTCAACACTGCATATCGCTAATGTACCATATAATGAACTTAGAATGCAAAATTCTTGAGAAGAGCGTAATGACACCACAGTGAATCTACCAAATGCCATACCTGATTAAAGGTTTCAAAGCTTTGGTATTTGAAACCCACTACTCTTCTTAAAGGCTGAACTATGCCTTTTGAAAGTGCAGCGAACTGCAAGGCGCACCTGAGCGCGCCAGCACCAAACAGAATGAAAACGAGCCCCCGTCCAACCCACTCAGCTTAATTGCTCTGTGACTGCGGAGAAGCGGCGAATCAATCATATTTCCATTCAATTAGCCAGCCAGCAGTTTGAGAGGAGGTGACGGACCTCTTTTAAACAAATGAAAAACAGGCAGGAAGATCCAACCTTGGAGCACCTGTGAGGGAGACGCTGCTGGCAGCTCTACGGTCAGCAGAATGTTGCACAACGCTATAAATGCTCAGGGTTTTTGTGGTCCAAGGCTTACATAACCTGGCACAGGTGCTGTTTTTTTGTTAGTTATGGACAGATATAAGCTTGTTGACGCGATGAGAAATCCAAGAAAACACATATTATAGCACATTACATGAACCCCAATCTGGAAAGACAGTTCAGAGTCATATCTGAAATAACATGCGCAATGCAATCAAAATGCTCAATGGTATCTTTTGCTCTAAAAATGCTTTTTACGGCCTTCTTTGGCATTTGCACACACTGTCTCCTTTGAGATGAAGCACCCTGATCTCTGAACAGTGAAAAAAGGACAAAACAATCTGGTCTTCAACTCTCTCTTATCCACTCCTGACCTCCCAAGAGGCACATTTAGGGAAAAACGAAAAAGAGAGAAGACCTTAAGTCGAGTCCTAATTAATATCTGGCCCAGAAAACATCATTCAGAAGTGCAAATAACGGCTAAGAATGCCAATGGTGGTTTATAAGTAATGACTTGTGAATCCTTGAGGAGCGTGTCTCTCGCTCTCTCTCTCTCCTTGGCCACTGCTGTCGGCCTTGTTTGTCCCAGTGCAGTTCTAAATTTGTCCATATAGACTGTCGAAGCGGAGGCTAGTTCATTCTGCCATCAGCTGAAATGAAAACAAGCTGAGGGGAGCCACACTTGCTTCTCTTAAGTGTCAGGTCTGATCACAGTGGAGATGAACACACAGTCCTGGAGGCCTAGGGGAGGCAATGAGCTGGATTGATTTATTGATCAAATATTCCTCACTGTGTTTTGTGGTTTCAGCTGCGAGCTATTACTCAGAAAATGAAATTCTATTACAGGCAATAGGCAAGCCGCAGGGGTTTAAAACGTTGCAAGGATCTGATGGCATTTTGAGCATCCAGAGGACAAGTAACGTACTCTACATACTTTGCTTGCCGAATGCAGACTTAACCTGGGTTCTTGGGTTAGTCTTCAAAAACTACTTTAAGCTTGACAAGGAGTCCTAAAAATGTGGAAAAAGGTACAACAGACAAAAATGTAAATCTGCAAACATAATCAAATTATTGCAACAGACAGACAAATTAGATAGATAAAAAAAATGAATAATAAATAAATAAAAATAAAATAAATAAGAATAAAATTCTTGGTAACTCTTTACGACTCTATTTAAAGGGTTAGTTCACCCAAAAATGAACATTTTGTCAATAATTACTCACCCTCATGTCATTCCAAACCCATAAGACCTTCGTTTATCTTCGGAACACAAATTAAGATATTTCTGATTAAATCAGAGAGCCATCTGGCCCTCAATAGACAGCAACACAACTGAAATGATTTCAGATCCAGAAACGTACCAAAAACATCAGTACAACAGTCCATGTGACATCACTTTTGCGATGCTAGGAGAATACTTTTTTGTGCAAATAAAACAAAAATAACATCATTTACTCTTCTCCCGTGACTTATGTCTTCCGCCGTTTTAGAGAGTATCCCAACACACTTTAATACGCATGTACGTAATCTGCGGCTGTTACGTCTAGTGGAAGGTACACTTATGCAGTAACATTCTCTAAAATGGCGGACGACGTAAGTCATAGGAGAAGAATGGGTGAGTATATGATGTTGGTTTTTTTGCACAAAAAAAAAGTATTCTCCTATCGTCACAAAACTGTAGTTGAGCCACTGATGTCACCTGTACATTTTTACTGGTGTTTTTACCATGTTTCTGAATCTGGGATCATTTCAGTTGTGTTGCTGTCTATGGAGGGACAGATGGCTCTCTGATATCATCAAAAATATCTTAATTTGTGTGAACGAAGATGAACAAAGGTCTTATGGGTTTGGTACGACACAAGGGTGAGTAATTAATGACAAAATTTTCATTTTTGGGTGAACTAACCCTTTAAGACTCCTTAATTAATTATATTACTTTACATGAACTAACAATAAAAAATGCTTGAGCATTAGTTGATGTCTATTTTAAAATTCGCTGACCCATTATTACATTCAAATGATGCATCTGGTAATATTATTTATTAGACCTGAGTTGAGCCAAAATAAACGAACAATGAACAGCTATATTTTCTATTATTTTAAGTAACAATAACAAAATGTAAAAATACTCTAACAAATGCTTTACTCATTGTCAGTTTCCATTAGACAATGCATTAATATGGTACCAACATGCGTAACAGTAACATTCATGATTAATTAAGCAGAATATTATGTAATAAGTTTGATTCAAATTGTAAATACACTGATAAATGTAAATTAAATTGAAATAAAAAATAAATACAATTATTTTTTACAAATATATATTTAGACAGCACACAACAGATACTTAATGGAGCCTGAAAATAAATCTAAATCTGATTATAGCTCTACAAAAGAAAGTCTGGATGTGATGGAAGCAGGAGGGGGTTGAGTGAACGGCTACGGCGATCATCTGAAGCGCAGCTGCTGTCAGTGTGTGTCTGAAGAGGAACCATACTCTAATGCCATGCCAAGGGCGCCCGTGGCCACACTGACCCAGATGAAAAATAGCATCCTTTCATCTAGACAACACCTGGCCACAGATGTAACATGGAAAAACAATATGCTGACACATCTATTTGTTTTCCTTAATTGTTGGATCAATGTTATCATGACCAGACATCAGAGGAGGTTTCGATGCGGATGCTGATCAAACACTAATGATGAAGAATTTATGAGGACAGCGGTTAAAGAGCCAGTTCAACCAAAAATAACTTTTACCAAACACAATGTTATAAGCTTTTTCAAAAAAAAAAAAAAAAAAGGATGTCAGGATTATAAAAGCACTACAGAAATATCATGAATAGGTCCATAAATACATTCTGAATCCAAAAATAAACACAAGCAAGGTTATCCGTGAAATCCCATATTATAATGGGGTTTATGATCATATTTCAGTGCATTATTTTTACTGTGCATGCAATGTGCTTCAGTGTATTCAGAGCTTACATTCTTTAAGCAGAAAAAACCTAAAACACAACAAAAAGGGAAACTCCTGTCATCACAGATGAGTGAATGCCACCTTTGATGCTACAACATGCAAATCCTTCCCTCTGCAACAGATATTTCCTCCATCATTGATTCTATCATGACACAGCTGTGTGGTGTAGTGTGCCGTTTGTTTCATTACCACAGGCGCTCCCTTGGGCTGTGTGTGTGTGCATGTGTGTCGCACGTCTTTTGTGCGTGGGTACACATGTATGTGTCTGTTTTGTGTAGATTTGTGTACGTCCGTATGTGTGTGGTTTACAGCTGTGAGACGGGGGTTTAATGAGCTTTAGGAGAGTGTTCCTCTATCCATTAGTGTCTATCAGGACTCCCCATGGGCTCGGAGGGCCTGCTCACCACAGGAGGAGGAAACAACCTCCCTTCCCAACCTCCATTTTTAGCCTCATATTCGCCACACATCCCCATTTATCAGCGCACAATAACTAAACCAGGCTGTTGGATAACATGGCAGATAACATCATGTTTAATGTCAGCTAAAATAGAACAGGGATTCCAGTTCAACTTGAATTTGAATTTAGATAATTAACATACTGCCGAATGAACTGCCGTTATGCATTTTGGATCGTTCTGAGCGATAGAAAGGAAGGGAAAAATGTAAAAATGTAAATAATAATAATAATAAGCACTAAGTACCATATAAATTTAAATATTTAAAAATAAAAAACTATAATAAATTAAAATTACAGAATATTTTCAAATATTTTCAAATTAATTGTTGAAGGTGAAAATTAAATAATACGATAAAATAAAAAAATGCTATGTTACTTGGAATTCCATTATTGAGTGGTTGCAAGGTAAAATAAAATAAAATAATAAAAATTTAGACCGTGATGTTACTTTGAATTCCATCACTGAGCAGTTGCAAGGTAAAATAAAAATTATAATTAAAATTTTTGACAGTGATGTTATTTTGAATTCCATTATTGAGTGGTTGCAAGGTAAATTAAAATAAAATAAAATAATAAAAATTTAGACCGTGATGTTATTTTTAATTGCATCACTGAGCTGTTGTAAGGATAAATAAAATAAAATTAAAAAATAAAATTTAATACAATTTAAATTTAGACCGTGTTGTTACTTTGAATTCCATCACTGAGCAGTTGCAAGGTAAAATTAAAATTTAAATTTAAATTTCTGACAGTGATGTTATTTTGAATTCCATTATTGAGTGGTTGCAAGGTAAAAAATAAAATAAAATAAAATAATAAAATAAAATAATAAAAATGTAGACAGTGATGTTATTTTGAATTCCATCACTGAGCAGTTGCAAGGTAAAAAAAAAAAAAAATGTAGACAATGATGTTATTTTTAATTTCATCACTGAGCTGTTGCAAGGTAAATAAAATAAGAAATAAAGTAAAATAAAAATTTGACAATGTTTAGATAGTAACGTAACTTAGAATTCCATCATTTAGCAAAGGTAAAATAAAAATTAAAATTAAAATTTTTGACAGTGATGTTTGAATTCCATCACTGAGCTGCTGCAAGGTAAAATTAAATTAAATTAAAAAATCAAATACAATTTTAGAGAGTGATGTTATTTTGAATTCCATCACTGAGCTGTTGTAAGGTTAAATAAAATAAAATTAAAAAATAAAATGTAATACAATTTAAAATTAGAAAGTGCTGTTACTTTGAATTTCACCATTGAGTGGTTTGCGAGGGAAAATAAAATAAAATAAAATTTAGACAATATTTAAATAGTAATGTAACTTTACAACAAAAACTGTTGAGGAACATATTACAATATTAGAAAAACAGACCTTCAAGAAGGATGTCAAAGTAATGAACCTCATTGTGTAGAGGTCGGTCTGAGTCACTATTTCTCTATTGATTGACTCTTATTAAATGATACCCTGCATTCTTCCTAAGTCAGAAATGTCACGCCACTGGTAGGTTACCACCATCATCAGAGCTCTGGATTTGTAACAAAGCTTATTCACCGCACCGTCACCAAGCTCCCCTATCAATTTTTGCTTCTCTTTTTCTTCTTCTCCTTTCCATACACGCGCAACCACCCTCTCCCCGCGCTCTAGAGGGAGCAGAACAAAGGGGATCTCCACTTTTCTCCTAGGACTATTATTAGATCTTCAACCCAGCGACAAAATAATCACACGTTCAGCTGAATCACCACGCAGGCAGCGGAAGCTTCAGTCCTGAAGTATGCGAAGAGAGCAAGCCTCCGTTTAGAACAAAAATAAACCGATGTGGCTAAATGGAAGATGACACATTACTGTGCAATAAAGCATATAAAGCACTCTAACTGGTCTGACAATAAAGTAATTATTAATTCCACCACCAAAGGGTTAAATCAATCTTATTCACTTTAAAGTCAGACAAATGGTAAACATTCGAAATTATATTTTGACCTCAGGCGAAAATGACCATATAACACTCTCCTGGGGATCAGATATTAGTCAGGCTCAGTAGCCTAGAACAAACCTTAGCATCTAAATAACTTCACAGAAATTGGTGTATTGAGCACTGCAAAGATCTGACTGGGGCAATAGCTCTGTGTTTCCCCAGAAAGACAGTATTTGTGTGTTTGTTTGTGCCAGAGCAAAAGGGATTCTCCACAGCAGGCCGTGGTAGCCTGTCGCTGACATTTGAATGAAATTCAAACACAGAAAACAATAACCTCTTTGTGAAATGGTCAAAGTTTGTCAGACACAAACACAGAGGAGATCTGTAAAGGCTGGGTACAATTTGAGTTGGTTGAGCAAATGCATTAAAGGATGTTACCAAATATTAAAGATTCGAGAGTCCGAATGTCAAAGACTCAGCAATAAAAAATAAAAAAAAATCCATATTAACACTGTTTGCACTGAATTAGTATAATCTGAGGACCTCAATGTCCAGTAATATTTGGAGAATTATAATCAATCTCTTATAATATTCAGACTCTTCAAGGTATGTCTAATATTTATTTGAATATTCATATCGTCGTCAATGTCAAATAGTCAGTATATAGTCAGAATATACAGCTTACAATTAATATCTTTGACAGCTACGGCCCTGAAATTCTCTAAAAAAAACAAAAAAACAAAAAAAAAAAACAACATGCCGGAAAAAAGGAACCACATATCCAATATATATATATATATATATATATATATATATATATATATTATTATCACAAAATGGATACAGACAAGGCTTAAGCTAAAATATGAATCGTGAAAAATCAATAAAGCACAGCTGAAACAACCTGACTCAGGAAATGTGCAGCTATTTGGGCATTTGCGCAGCCATTTATCACTAGACCCCTTATGTGTATGTGTATGAGTATTTCATGCTCATAAAGATTCTGCTAGGTTTGAATGGGCTATTTATAGCAAGCCAATGACGTAGTTTATCAAACGTAACCCCTTCCCACAGATCTCGCCCAGAATCCAAAACACCGCGATACCACACTGCTCTCTACACTACACAAGGCTGTTCGCTGTTCACTAGGCTGTATATAGACAGGTGTGTCGAGGCATATGGCGATGGCGCGCACAGCTGCCGACATCTTGAGAGAAAAAGGTAACTGTGTGCATGAAACATGCATGGAATCAGAAGCAGTCGTGCTCAGTTATCTCATCGACTTGATACAGGCGACATGGATGCTGTACGCTCGTTCACGTTACAATCTGATAAGCATGCGATAGCGTCAGATTAAAACATATCGATAACAATTTATCACAAAGGAAACGGTAACGTCAAAATGATTATAACGAAGCTTTACGTAAATATGGGCAATACAGCAGCTCGCACCCCATCAGAGGACTAAAGGGGTCATGGGAGAACGGAGGGTGTAGCCTATTCATTAAAACGGACTACAATATGGACTGCTTGGATTTGTAATAAAAATATGAAAAAATATTTTCATATCAGAATGACTTTAATAGTTGTCATTTTTGTGTGTTTCTGACATTGTAATAATATCAATGGTATACAATGAAACAATACAGTAATAACATAAATAGTAAACGTTAATATTATTAATACAAATTATTGTCGCACCTGTAGACTTCAGACATACAGCGATATCTTGCACGTGAACTATTAATAATTTGGAAACGCTCATATTTTATGGTCTTCGAAGTGGCTAGAGCAAAAGTTTACGCATGTTGAAAAATTTACGTAACATTCTTGAACTGTTAAGTTCCCTAAACATCCACAAACACGCAAATAACTGTGCGGGTTACTTCAGCTGCGTGAACACGGGAGCAGGAATTAGTTTCCTTTTGTCCTTCGCCCTCATGTATTTATCCTTGCGCTCTTTAATGTTTACAAACCTACAGTATAAAACATCGACAGGCGCATAGTGATTGAGAAAAATGAAGCGTGAAGGTGCATCGGTACTTAACTATTTACACAGGTGCTGGAGACACAGGTCGAGACATTCCCCCTCCACCTCGTCCTCCGAGATCAGGTCCGTCAAGGGGCGCATAGGTAGAGGTACGTCCTCCTGGAGAGGTGGCCTCATCTCCCGCAAGAAGAGCTCCAAGAACCTCTTGAAGGTTTTCTCCTCGTTGGCAGAGCCGGCCATCGCTTCTCATTCCTGGAGAGACCAGAGACAGCTGGAGCCGGGCAAGAAGTCTACACTACTTTGAATCATAGGCTGGAGCGACTCTGTAGTCGCGCGAGTTGGGGAGGGCGCGCGCTCGCGTGAACGGAGAGGGATTCGCGCGACAGACGTGCGTGACGTCACACGGGGGCGGGGCATGGATTGGATGGGGGCGAATTAACCTTACCGTTAACCCATTTAAACCCATGTATTTGTGACGGAAATATATTTTTGGCTTCAAAGGGTCTAAATTGATGATGTAAACTATTTTACATGAAACGGTTTTTACATTGTGTAAATTAAGTCTCGTGACACGAGCGGTTTAATTCATGTAATATTTGAACGGTCTTTTATCAATGTATTATTCAGGTTTTTCTGTTTTATGTAAATCATGGTAGGCTTGTGTAAACATGCCGAAGCCCCTCTGTAGTTTCCCACCAGTGAAGTTACAGGTGTGACTAGAAAAAAAAAGGGGGGGGGGAATACGTTTGTTTGGGAAATACTTTACTTTACTTTTATTATTATTATTATTATTATTTATAATTAACCTAAACAACAGTAATTTTAATACATTTTGTATTTTTAAAAACGCAATTAAAGCTGTAATAATTCAAATAAACCTCGTTTTGTTTTCTCATTTAGCAATTCATATTTTAATATTATTATTTATAAAAAAAAGAAAGTACGTGACATGTGGCCAGGTATGGTTTCTCATAATAGGAATTTGTGCTCTGCATTTAACCCATCCAAGTGCACACACACAGCAGTGAGAACAACCACGCACGCACGCACGCACGGAGCAGTTGGGGGATCGGTGCCTTACTCAAGGGTCTCACCTCAGTCGTGGTTTTGAAGGTGGAGAGAGCGCTGGATTTTCACTCCCACCGCCTACAATCCCTGCCGGACCTGGGACTCGAACCCGCAACCTTCTGGTTACAATCAGAATCAATGCATCTTTTTACATTCCATGTGTAATCAAGGCATTTTTTGCGCAAAAAGAGGATGTGTGTAATGAGGGGGGGAACACATAAAAAAAGTATACTGCATGTGCCGGACTATATTTAAAACAGTCACAGTGTGAGAATATACATTTTTGGTATAAATAACTTTCCAGTAGACGTAGGTCCGTGATGCGATGCGAGCTCTAAGCCAACCTTTTTTAGCCACATCAGTGTCGTAGCTGCGTGAAAGTATGACGTTGGCCAAACGCAAAACGCCTGTGACGTAACCAGCCTATATGCTACCACAGTTAATGCTGGATTTGGTTTTGTCGGCATTTTTAAGAGCAAGGTCCTCATTTTTCACATCCTCGAGTCAGTTTCAACCTTATCTCGCGGTTTAGACGGATTCTGAACTGGCATAAAGTTTAAATAATTCTTAACGGCCCCAATATCAAGATATTTCAAACGGTCACTATGAAAGCTGATGGCTAGCCCCCAGAAATGTAATGCCAGTAATCTATTGAGAGAAACAATTACATTTAATCGTTTAATCGAAACGGCCACGGTTTACTTTGACAGAGCTCTTAGAGAGAATGTTTATGAGTGAGAAACTCGATAAGTGATGCTCTGTGTGCCTGTATATAGGACATCAGAGCTTAAACTAAAAATAACAACTGTTGTAGATTTCACATCATCGCTGGGAATTAACTGTTTCGCTCCCAGCCAATGCTAGTTCAGCGCTGGGTTGCCAGATATTATATTTAACCTTAACATTAAAATGACAGGAAAAACTAAAGCTTCTTATCCTATATTTACCGTGGTTTTAGGACATCCCTTGTTAGTTTAGCCAGGGCTGCTAGATTAAAATATTAAAAAGCAAAATTAACCCTTTCAAGAATGCCTCAGCCTAATGTATTCTTTTTTGTTTACAAAATGTTATATTTACTATAATTACTGTGATTTTAGGACACTCCTTGATAGTTTAGCCAGGACTGTTAGATTACATTAAAAACGACATGAACCCCTTTTAAGACTTTGAAATACACTGCTTCAGCCTAGTGTATTTTTGAACAAAATGTTATAGTTACTACTTACGGGTTGCCAGATACCATAACCATTAATCATTAAAATGACATGAAACAATCTAAAAGCTTTTAACACTATTTTAAGGATTATTTCTTTTATAACATATTCCCCTAACTGGGGGGTTCTTTTAGAAAAGCAGAAGTTTGTCGAGGAGCAAATACTCACACGTAAGTAAAAAATCTGAGATTAAATGGGTTAAAAAAAAAAAAAAGTATTGCTAAATCATGTAAAAGCCAAAATTACCATTTCATAAATGTATTTTCACACAACATATCACAGTTAGACAACTAAAGCTATTGCAGAGGAATTCAAAGGACATTCAAACCTCCAAAACTTTGTGAAACCAAGCTGAACCCGCATTTGTTGAGTTCAAAGTTATCATTATTAAAATGAATGGGGGTTCTATCATAATATCCAACTCAGTATAAACCTTTTCGAAATTGTAGGGTAACCATAGTTTCTGGCAAAGTATCATAGTTACCGTCGCTACTGCTAGGTAACGAAAATGACAGAAAAATGATGAAAGCTTTTGAAGCGAGTAATGCTATGGTATTTTGAAACTGGTTACCATGGTGCATATTTGTAAGAACAACAAAGTGTAGCCTTGCCTGTATAGAGCAATCTGAAACTGTATTCATAGTCAGCTAGTAAACCTGTCATATTCATCTTCAAAATTATAAGTCTTAAGGTGAAGCGATGTGTGATGCAGTGACCTAGGATGACAGTTATACAGCAGTGCAGGAATACCCACTGGACCTTCCTCCTCACCTGAGAAAGCCTGAGGCCAAGAGGCTGTTAGGACACATCCAGACAGTCACCCATCTTAAACCAGCCCTGACAAATGACGTAATCCTATTAGTCCAGCACTCCATCGCAGGCAGTTCTTCAATCATGATCTGTTCACGTGTCTAACATGGAGGTTAAAAACATCAAGTACCCAATGTCCCTTTCCTCCCACATGAACATAAAGCGTTTAAGTCAGTTCTTCTGATGGGTGTCTCTATTGCCAGCTGAGGAAATATGAAAGTGAAGTGCTCATATTTTACCCTTGTGCTGATGTAATGCTGGCTTCCCAGTGTATAATTCAATTAAAGTGATGAACCTCACACATATACGCTGGGAGTGAACGAACCTGGATGATATACTGATATTGAACCGGCACAATCTGCGGCTAACTTGGAGGTGAATGTGAGCGATAAACTCTTTATCTCTATACTGTCACTCATGCATAAATCATGGCAGAAAGTCATTCTGATGTACCTGTGCAACACAATAAAACCACCTCACTGGGTTCATTTGGACCAAATTATTAGAAATTTAGTTAATTGCATATTATGGCACAAAGTCTGGGCCTGTGTGAATTAGGTGACATGATTAATGACTGGTGATTGTCAATTAGTTTGACTAATCACTAGCACTTGAAGCGACACAAAACAATTTAGCATATTTTATACAGAATATTAGAAGAGTAAAGTGTTGGAGAATAATGAAAACCAAGAATAGCTTTTATAATAATTCATATTATAATAATTTTTTAAATATATGTGACCCTGGTCCACAAAACCAGTCAAATTGCTATTGATATAAATACACCCCAACGACTCAAGACTGGTTTTGTGCTCTAGGGTCACATATGGTCTTTAACTTAGTCTGTCAATCAATTTAAGTTGGAAAGTTTTGGTCACTTTGGAACAGGTTTGCCTTTTCAGTGTTTCCACCTAAATCATAACATTGTCTGGTTCGAAATGTATATCGGATACACTGATTTATCCACTAATATCACAAACAATCAATATACTGTAATTTAATCAAAAATAATCCAAGATCCAAGTGTTTTATATAATATTTACAAATCCGTACATTGCTGCTATGGTGTTTTCTTTTTCTCTCAGAACATTTTGAGTTTTGACGTGGACTTTGAAAAGCAAAATGGTCTGCAATACATCCTTAAGACAGATTCTCCATTCGAGGGCGTTTGCTGTGGTTCCCTGAAGAAGATGAGACTGAAGATGAAGCAGGGTTAGGTTCGAGTTCATCCGGGGCATCCCTAAAACCCTGGACCTGTGTGAGATCACAAATATAGATATATGCATAAATGTCTGTGTGTATATCAGGGTTATTATATTAAACTAAATATATAACCTTAAAAATGTTGAGTACTTAAAATAAATGTTAACTAAAATAAAATAAAATATTAAACAAACTTGTTTAATTTCAGTTAGTTGCCAAAATTATTTCTTAATTTTGTTCAATTTAATGTTTAATTTAATGTACTAACTAAAATTAAACTAAAACTAAGAAATAAATGTATGTTCAAATATTAGACAATTAAAATCAAAGTATAAAAACACAGCATAATTACTAAAACTTTAAAATGAAAGTGAAAACAGAAAATATAAAATGAAAATGTAAAACAAATATTATATAGAAATATAAAGAAATATCACAAGAGTATATATATATATATATCAACACACACTCTTGTGATATTGCTTTATACATTTACACTATCTTTACATTACATATATATTTTCCTTATACCTTCCCCACCGTTAAACTTACTGTGATTTGATATTGAATTGTGGCTTCCATTTGACTTGGGGACTTGTACAGGGAGGCGAGCCTAAACACAGAGTGAACAGGGGAGAAAAGCATAAAATGACTTGTTTTGTTCATTGCAGAGTGCATATTCTCTCCCTCTCTGACCTTGTCTGCTCGGTTTAAAAAGCAAGAGGGTCTGCAGCAATTCAAATGCGAGGAGGCTGAACTGTACAGCCAGCGGGAAGACCTTCAACTTTATGGCAAGAGACGAGAAAGCATGATGGAGATGCTCTCTGCGCCTCTCTGCTGCCTGCTGCTACAGAGTAATAGACTGGCAGGTATGCAGAATGCATTATGAATAAGGTCTGGCTACAAAAGGCAAAGCAAGCTACTTGTTCAAAGTGATTCATTCCATCACCCACGGAGGTGAAGGGTAAAGAGTTTATGCAACATACTCTCGCTCGCTCTTTCTCTCCAGAAGACACATTTGGCTGAGAGCCCCACAGATGTTGGCTTCTATTTTCTAAAGCCACATTTTTGCTGTGTCAGGTTGAGTGGACTCAACAGACTAAAACCAGCAGAAAAAAAACACACAATAAACACCTTCCCACACAATTAGCAAATTAAAAGTGTTTGTGTTTACCTTCGCAGTCCCTCCCAGTGCAGGATGAGCCTCTGCGTCGCAGCATGACCCCAACTCTCACCTGAGGTGTGAATTTTAATAGTTATTATGTTGATGAATATGTAAAAAAAATACACTGCATGAATGCATTCATATCTGTTATGTCCTACCTAATGCAGGAACCAGCTTAGATTGGCCATTTGAAACTCTTGTCGTCATCTGATTGGTCAAAACAACCTAAGACCACATGGTTAACCAAATGTAATTATTTTTATAAAAAATGTGTGTGCGTGTATATATAGATAGACAGACCAGTGTTATTTTAGTATTATTGACATGCTATTATAGTTTTTGTAAATTTTTAAAATTAGATTTTAATTCTATATTTTCTGTTTTGACTTTCTGTTTTTTTATGCATTTAAATTTTAATACATTTTTATTTATTAGTTTCAATTAAATTTTAGTTAGTTAGTTCTTCAAATAAATAAATTACAAGGTAAATTAAATGAAAATGAGAAATATTGTCCTGGCAACCAGCTGGAATAAAACATGTTTAAATTTTAAACAAATATTATTTTATTTTATATATACACACACACATACATATATACATATAAATTATACAATATATATAAACAAATAATTACTTTTTAAATTAAATTACTTTTTATTAAATATTAGATATTTATTAAAATAAATATTTAACCAAATATAAGCATTCTGCAAAAAAAAAAATAATAAAAAAAAAAAATAAATAATTCGTCTGCTAGTCATTATTCTTTGTTTCAGTAGTAAGATTTGCTGAGTACCGTTACACTATGTTGTGTTGCTAGTTGGATGAGTTGCTGGGCAAGGCCATTTAGGAGACGAGTCCTCTGAGAAAGATCCTCAAAATCATGCCGGAATGGGAAGGCGATGCTGTCAATCACTACTAGCCTCACCTGTGATTGAACGATACAACAACATGTAATTTATATGCATTTAATTAGCAGTACAGTAATATCACATTGCTGAAAGAGATGTCCTTAGCAGCGGTCTTGATTATTCATTTTCACCTCGGGATGCTCAGAAAGGAAGTCAGGTAGGAGGTAAACCTCAGCTAACAGCTCTACATAGTCATGGCAACGGACCAAGAAGAGGTTTGAGAGGATCTTCTCGACAGTAAGTTCTTCTAAAGCTTGTCTCTGCTCTAAGAAGAAAAGCAAAAACAGATTATTTCACAATTATGCATTTTGTGTCTCATAAATGAATTCAAACGTGCATGCTTTTTTTCTGTATATACATACATTTACACATCCCAACTTAGCTTAAATACTCATATCAGACCTGTATCCTCTGCCAGGAGAGTGCAGTGCTGCACGGCTGCCTCTGCCATATCAGCAACCCGCTGCACTAAGAAACTCCCTTCGGTGTCTATATACAGTGCCTTTCCTCCCAGACCTCCAAAACACACAGGGATCTGCACATCCACTGCCAGCTGCATGCTTTAAAATAATAATACAAGATCATCTCTTTCATGAAAATTATGAAGACTTCTTTAAGGCACACAGCACTTTTGAAATATATGTGCCACATATTACAGAGAAGTTGAATTTAAGATGCACTATATATTTTACAATCCATTTCCTCTCATACCACAGCTGAGTCTTTCCAACACCAGGGGCCCCGCAGATCTCGGTGGTCTTTCCCACAGGAACACCCCCTCCGAGGGCATGATCCAGGGCAGAGCAGAATGTCACAATGCTCCCCACAGCCTGCTCCTGGTGCAGGAGATCCAGAGCTGTTAGGCTCGCTGCTGCTGCCCTCTGCTGGTGAGGCTGGCCATCATCCCTCAACATCTGCAGCACCTCCACTGCCTCCTCCTGAGAGATACCTGCCTCTGTGAACGAAACAAGCACGGAATGGATATAACTAAATGTACTTTTCTATTAACCTGTGACTGTTCTGAGGCGGTAGGAAAAGGTACTTTTGTGCTATTTTCACATCCAAACTAAACTTGTTGATGCGTAAATACCTTTGCAGAGCTGAAGAGGACGCATGTCAATCAAGTCTGAAGCCACTTGGAAACCCGCGTTGATGAGCTTCACCTTCACCGAGGGCGCCAGGGGGAGGCTGGGCACTGTCCTGTGCATTTTACCAGCGCTGACACTGACAAAAACCAGGCTGAAATGCCGTTTTAGACGCGGTTGTCGGTTCAATGCCAGTTTAGGACGGATGACAACAAATTCTAGCCATTCGAAAATATCTTTCTTTGGGTGGAAGTCACTCTTTGAAGAATTTACTATAGTAGAATGCTTTTATGAGATCAAAATTTTAAACATTAAATGTAAACACTTGTGTTTCTTCATATATTTTGTTCCTCCCTTTCATACTCCCTCCAAAACACGCCACGCGAAATGGATAATTTTCTTCAAAATAAAAGTCCCAAGACTACGCATATAGTTATAGCTAGTATATATTTTAAGATCTGTGGAATAGAGTAAGAAATATCATGCTAAAGATTATTGAATGGCTCGATTTATTGCTGTTATTTTTTTAATTGTATTACTATTATATACTTAGGGACAATAGGAATTTAGCTTAATGATTTAGTTACATATTATATTTACTTTTTGTCATAAGCATTATTGTTTTATTGTACTTATTTATATACTTTATATGCTTTAATTATTGTTTGCATCTATTGCAATGTAATTCATTTGTAAAATGCCGTTAATTAAATACAATTCTATTGTTTATTATAATCACAATAAAAAAAACAAAGTTGACAAGTACATAGCAAATACATTATTTCGCTACTAACTCAAAAAAAAAGTAAAAAAGTGTGACATTTTAGCCATAAAATCTTGCTAGCAGCACGATCATTTCAGTCCAGTTCTTACTTAATAATACCAACCCCTGCCATTATTACAACGCCAAACGGCGCTGTCCCTCATCCCGCCCTGTACATCTGACGTGTGTTTACAAAACAAAAGCACTCCATTGCAAGAAAAAATGCGCATCGACATTTCGTACGTAAGGTAAACATGTTATATAAACGCCCAATAGAAGCTTAAACTGCGTTTGGTTTTCGTAATTATATTGTTAAGTCGGTATTTTATTGTAAGCTGTTTCAGTCAGTCTGAAGTGGCGCAGCTCAGCGCTTTTTAGAAGCAGAGTAACGTTAGCTGAATGTGTTTGGATCTCTGTCTGTTTGACACGACTGAGCTCAGATCAATATCATTCTAAAGTCTTTTTGTTTTAATAACTGTAGAAGCGTATTATAGGCCATCATGAACTGTCGATCAGAAGTCCTGGAGGTGTCAGTGGAGGGCAGGCAGGTGGATGAGGCCATGCTGGCCCTCCTGCACACGATCCTCCTGCACCGCAGCACAGGTAAATTTCACTATAAGAAAGAGGGCACGTACTCCATCGGCACGGTGGGAACTCAAGACGTGGACTGCGACTTCATCGACTTCACTTTCGTGCGAGTGTCTTCTGATGAGCTGGACAGGGTTATCAGGAAAGCGGTAGCCGAGTTTAAGGTAGGCTACTTGTGATCACATTATTTCATATACCATACGTACTTTTCACTATAAAGGTGCTCTATTTGGATATTGTTCCATGGAAGTACCAAAATACTCTTTAAAGTAATTTTAAGTACCATGGCATTGCCCTACTTTATCATTTAACTTAAAACACTTTTTGTTAGGAGATACTTTTTTATATACTTTATTATGTCTTTCCATTCCAATCGTTTTATGTACAAATATCTTTCTTCATTCCTCAGTATTTGTTCAATTTTTGTTCTTCTCCTTTCATTAAATTTTTTTTCTTTCGTGTTAATAGCAACCAGCAACAAAAGATAAAAGCACACAAATAAAGACATTAAATAAACAATAATAGGAACATATCCAAAGGAAAATATTCACATTATATTTCTACCATGCACTTAAACACATGGTACACAATTAATGCCTAAAAATAACCTTTTACATGTATATATTTAAAGCCTTTTATGTACAAAATTATATATTTAAGTGTGTTGTTTATGTGTGTTTGTGTATGTACACACACACATTTATATTTATACATATTTATATATACAAATCTTCTTTAATACAGTTTGCACAAAAAAAATAAAAAAAGAAAAGTATAAGATAGAAAACCAATAAAACGAATGGTAATATAATAAAAATAATAGGCTGAATAATAATGTAATTATTCACCTAATAACCTTTCAATAAGGTAGCAGCGTTTTTACACGTTTTGTAACCGCAG
The DNA here is from genome assembly GCA_032359235.1 of Enteromius mattozi. NCBI lineage: Eukaryota > Metazoa > Chordata > Actinopteri > Cypriniformes > Cyprinidae > Enteromius > Enteromius mattozi. The sequence continues at coordinate 51,760 of JAUMHE010000221.1, read as the reverse complement.
CCTGATTTCTACCCAGGATGCTCTTGGTAATTCTGGGAGTGATGGCATGGGTCAGATCTCTTTGGAGTTCTACCAGAAGAAGAAGTCACGCTGGCCCTTCTCAGACGAATGCATCCCGTGGGAGGTCTGGAGCATCAAGGTGAACGTGGTGAACCTGGCCAACGAACAGGAGCGTCAGATCTGCAGGGAGAAGGTTGGCGAGAAGCTCGGCGAGAAAGTCATCAACATCGTGGAGGTCATCAACCGTCACGAGTATCTTCCCAAGATGCCCACACAGTCGGAGGTGGACAATGTGTTCGATACGAGTTTGAAAGACGTTCAGCCGTATCTGTACAAGATCACGTTCCAGATCACTGACTCTCTGGGTACATCAGTGAGCACTACCATGAGGAGGCTGATCAAAGACACGCTGGCATTGTAAAGGACTGTGAAACAGCTGAAGCCAGATGCTTCTTGGATGTTTATGATCGTGTAAAAAGAGAAAATCACATTAAATTGTTTCTGAATGGGATTTACACTTTCCCTGTATAATAATGGTATCCGCTAACTTTATATCAGCTAATTCAAGCATATTATTATTATTTCTTCTTCTTTTTTTTAAAATAAAATCTAATTATGTTACCTGAATTATATCATATTGCTCAGAATTTGTTTATTAGGAATTTTGCTAAACTGATAAACATTAATTTAAGGACCATGTGTATAAGCTTCCTTGGAAAGTGTAAGAACAAATGCTAATGTTTTCTAAATGTCAGCATAAGGCCACAAGTAGGTGTTCTTTCACCTTAATTCAAAAGCTAATTAAGAATGTCTATTCAATTAAAAATTAAAATCTAAAATGAAAATATGTAATACATAATTATGTAAGGACTCCAAATGGTCTTTCCACAGTTAAGTGATGTATCTGAAAGCTTTCTATTAATGTATGGTTTATTAGGATAGGACAATATTTGGCCGAGATACAACCATTTAAAAAACTGGAATCTTGAGGGTGCAAAAAAAAAAAAAATACTTCAAATATATTTACTTATCACATGTAAAGTTAACAAGTAAACAAATGAAGTTCTTAACGATGCATATTAATCAGAAAATAAGTTTTAATGTGTTTATGGTAGAAAATGTACAAAATATCTAAATGGAACATGATTTTTGCATAATATCCTAATGATTTTTGGGGTACAAATATACCCCAGCGACTTAAGACTGGTTTTGTGCTCCAGGGTCTCCAAATCAGATCACAAACGCAGTATTGCACAGTATTGATATTTATTTTAGAAAGCAAGCACAGAAAACAGTAGAAAATGCTTTAACACAAAAACTGATACAGTTTTTAAAGCCACATTAGAACAATTCAAGTGCTTACAAATATTAGTTATTGCAGTGATACCACAAGAATACCAAAAAAGATATACTTTTCATAAAACAGAGAAAAACGTATGTGTTGTACAAACAAAGACCATAAAAATGTGTTTTGAGGATTAAATGTTCTGTTCTGTCATCACTATTCATTCAAAGTCATACAATCTTTCAATGAACCATAATAAGAAGTTTATCAATTCCTGAAATAATCCTTTTATTATCAGGACGCATGTTGATCCGTTAATAATAGGGTTGGATTTTTAACCCAAAACAAGAAGCATATTATGTCATGTAATACTGGGTTTAAAAGTAAATGTAAAGTAAATCAGGTACTTCTATCCTCCTGAGTAATAGGCAACTTATTCATTAATGAATACCTTTTGGGGGAAATAAGTTCAAAAGGAATGTGTTACCATTTTATCCATCAAAATATAGACTAAATGACAGTAGCTGAAGGAAAATGCGAAGAGCAAGCAACATATTTAGATTTTGTGCTCAACAAAGGCCACAAGCTTGTGAAGCCAAACATCCCCTAATGTAAGGGAAGACGACTTTTTACTTAATTGATTGAATAGTTCAAACATTTGCTAAATATGAGGAAAAAATATCAAGGAATAAGATTACCATATTTGTGCTTTAAGATTTTAGAATAAAGATCTTCTCTGGGTTATACTGTCACAGAAAAGGTCCACTGAACATTGGGAATGTCCAACCATTCAACGTCATTGCATCAAGACTTCATTAATCACTGAGTACTGAGTTCTGGTAAGTTGAGCTTACACTACGGTAAAGCTCACAATGTACTGATACAGTACTGATACAGTGTGAAAATCTACTCAAACTTCATCTCTACACATTTATGAGAAGTAATTCCCACATATACTGCATGTCCTGTACAACAAAAGTATTAGGAGATCCACATTGCAGGCACACACTAAACTGCTTAAAGAACATCACTCTAAACCTGCTATTTTGTACATATAAAGCCTTCTATTTGTTCAATACAATCACTGAATATTATCCACAACCTCTAAACAGAAATACCATGAAAGTCTACATAACTGGCAAAAGCACTTTAAAAGAATACTCTTAAAATGAAAAAAACAAACAAAAACAACTTAACTAGCAATGTCGAAATTAAGTTATAAAGATTTTCCTCTGTTAATGTTCACAAAGTTTATTGTATAGTTTGATATCTACTAGTTTATTCTAAGGTATGGTCTTATATGGTTCAGACACATCTTGCAAATCTTCTTTCTCCTTAATGACCAAAGCAACAATTTAAGATTAATAGCTCTAACAACATAAGCAGGGCTGAACTGGACATTTAACAAAAAAGAAAATCTAATATATTTATCTTTTTCATATGCTTTTCTTAACTTAAATGGGGCATAAATAAACATAAAGCTATCATTTTAGGCTAGTAAATAGGGAATTAAATGCCCTTTCTACTTCTGCCTGTGCTTTTAATAGAGAGCAATTTTATTTGGAATTGCTTCAAAGTGCTAAATAACAGCATAAAGGCCACTAAAACAACAGAGGTGTATATATGTTTTCCACGTAACAATTGGAAAAAGTAATCACTCATTTTTTTTGTTTGGAGTAAATCAAAGAAAGTACTAAGGTGAAAGAGATCAGTTTCATTTATAACAGTCTTTCCTGATCACTGAAAAGTGAACTTAGAAATAATACAGGGAAATGCTTTTGAAAACAAATGTATGTTTTAAGCAACTCTTGGCATGTAATCCAAGATGCATTCAGGAAACTCTTGACAGTCTGAATACTGTTTATAGAAATAAGGTGTATTAAGTATGATCAAATGCTATTAATAAATCCCTGGGTTTCGTCTGCAAGTGTTTCCCAAAGTAAATCGTGTGAAAGTTTAAAGGAGACAATGTCCAAGTTAGTCAACTTTAATGGTTAGGGCTACAAATGTGCAACTCTTCACTCTTACGTGTGGCTCTGCTCGTGACTCCACAGACTGAAAGCAGTCTTAAATGTCCGGTGACAGAATTTGCACATGTACTGCCGTTTAAAGGTGAGCGCAGAGAGAGTCGGGGCATGGTAAAATAGCGTGTCGGATTCCTGAGGGGTGATTGTTTTTTCTGTGCTGTCGGACTTGGCGTGAGATTGTTCCCTAGGCTCATCGTTGCCTGTTTTCTCCTGCTCTGGCTTCTTGAGTTTGGTTGACGGTGATGTGGAGCCCCTGGGTTCCTCTCCTGTGGCATCCACCCCAGAACGGGTCGCTTTAAGCGGAGAAGTTGGAGGCTCTGGGATGGAAATTGTGAGAGGTGGAGAAGGAGACGGAGAAGACTGAAGCCTGTCGATGTCTCTCATCCCTGGCTCTTCGGGTGTGGACATGTGGGACTGGTAGTGGCTCCAGAGGCGGAAGTTGGTCCTGAATGCTTTGTGACATATGTGGCAGATAAAGGGTTTGATGTGGCAAAGCAGTTCCTGATGTCGTTCTAGGTCTTTGTGAGAACTGAAAAGCTTCCCACACTTCTCACAAGGCCAGACGCCCGGTTCCTCGGATCCAACAGAAGCGGTGCTCATTCCATCCTTGGCTGATACTGCTTCCTCTTGAGGTTCCTCTTTGACCTGCAACTCCCCTTGACCGTGAGCACTCAAGTCCTCTGGGACATAAGATGATGAGTCTTCAGAATCATACATGGGTGGAACCGATGAGTCACTATACACTCCTTCCTCTCTGGAGTCACGTATCGACTCCTGAGAAGAAGGAGGAACTCCAAGAATAGATGATTCATCATGATTGCTCTCCTGTAGACCGAGAGTCAACTGCTCCTTCACACTCATCATATTGTGATTGTGAACTTCGACCTGATGACGCCATATGCTGAAAGAGGACTTGAACGTGCGCATACACTCAAGGCAGGTCAGCTTCTTGTACTTGCAATGAGCTTCGTGGTCTTTCTTGACGACTGTGTTGGAGAATCGAAGTCCGCAGTATGGGCAGACGGTAGCATACCTGCAAGCTCTCTCGTGGTCTTCTAATTCAATCAAAGAGGGCAGTTTCTCATTGCAGAGCCGGCAAGAAAAGACATCCTTATCTTGGTTTTCTTTAAGATGTGTCAACTGCTGCTGCTTGTATTGAAGGTCTCTCTCTGCATCTGTGTCAATGTTAGCTGCCTCAGCGGAGTGTCCTTTCATATGTAGTTTTAAGTGCGATTGAAAGAAAAACATTTTGCCACAGTAGGGGCATCCGTAGGACCTTGATCGCCGGTTTTTCCTGCCGAAGGGTTGCGACTGCAGGCCTTGCTTGGATCTCCGTAGCTTCATAATCAAGGCCTTCTTTATCTCCCGCTCTCGTACAATATCAATTAGCTTCCTCTGAAACTTCTCATCCAGGACAGAATAGGAACTTGATGAGGGTGCTGGGTTTTGAACCACGCCATGTTGGGTTTGGCAGTGAGTCCAGACTTTGAAGTTGGTGTGAAAGCGTTTGTGGCAGATGTCGCACGCATACGGCTTCTCTGGGTTGTGGTACATGTTCACATGGCGATACAGACCTGCATTGGACCTGAAAACCTTCAGGCAGTTCCAGCACTTGAACATTTTGTTTGGCCGAAGTTCTCCAGGCTCCTCATTGCTATTGTCCATGTTGGAATTGTAAGGTACCTCATCAAATGTGCTTTCCTGATGCATCAGATGATGCTCATTAACAGGCCTAGATCTCTTAAAAGGCATATAGCCACCATCTATCTTGGTCTTCCTCTTCATTGAAGGAGTGAAGTACCCTCTCGGACCTTCATCATAGTTTGCTTGAAAGTCTTTGAAATTTACCGGCAGGTTGTCTCCAACAGTAATGCGAACAATTTCAGAGGGGTCAGCTAGAGGACTACTGGGCTCTGCTTTAATTCGGAGTGGAATCGTTTGAGTACCCTCCGTCTGACATGCATGTCGTTGTCTCGACCTGAGAAGAAGTGGCATATCTTTAGACACCCGATCCTTATTATCAGGGGATGGCGACCTTGTTTTTGTGGCAATTAACTTGACCACAGACTGTTCTCGACTTTGTGAGTCTTTTAGCTCCAGAGCTGGAGAAAAAACGGGAACTGGACTATCCATCGACAATGATCTGCGCAGCAAACTTTTAATAAGTGGCCCACTTCGGTCTACGGTTTGGTTGCGTGGACCTTGATGTTCACCCACTGGTCTGGAATCATGTGATGCTTCCATTCTTCCATCAATGGAGCCATCAGTTTGATCTGACTGTAGGCTTGCATGCTGCACAGACTCGCTGAATGACACTGAGGATGTTAGTTGTGGTCTCATAGATTGCGATCGGTATTCAGTTCGACGCCTCAGTATGGATGTTGGTGAGGAGATGATAGATCTGCAATTGCCATCGTCTGTATTTTTATATGAGCTTCTACTGTTGGAGGTACTGATGGACTCTTTTTCATTTGGTCTGACGTGTCCTGAGGATTGGCTCTGATTACTGAAATTGTGTGTGAGCGAGGGTGGCTCTGTGGCCTGTTTAAATGGTTTTCCCTGAAGAGTCAAACTTTTTCTCTGAAACACATCCATGCCAGGCTGCTCACCTTGACTTTGATGTACAATAACACTTCTCTTTTGAGAAGCGCCATCCTCCTCCTCAGAGAGTGACATCCGTTTCCTTGACACAGAGTATGACGCCTGAGGTCTTACAGACATGATGTTGGTTAGAAAGGGAATGCCGAGGCTATATCCTAGCTCCTGTATAGCTGCCAGGCTGCATTTCTCCACAAACAAAGATGAGGAGTAGATGTAGTTGAGCACAATCTCAAATGCGTCAGCCTCACAGAAGTCAAGTTGAACAATGGAGCGGTTCTCTGCATCCCTTCTGGAGAACACAGACTGGAAATATTCACTGCATGCTGCAAGGACGCTTTTATGGGCCTGGTATTGCTGATCACCCACTAACAATACGACATCACAGAGCTGACCCTTCAAACGCTGCTCGTTGAGGACACCCAGCAGAGAAATACCATGTGAAGGGTTACAGTAGTGGCCCAGGCTCTCCATTTTGGCTTTGAAGGGGAGTGAAAGAAAATACAAATTTAGCGACATTGAAAAGTCATAACAACAGTGATTTCAATTAAGCTACAAAATTATCTTTTAACATTGTAACATTTTACACAAATATCAATCTGCTGACATAACTTAATGCATAAGTTATTATGAACTACAAATGAATTTGTAATACATTTACTTTTTTACACAACTTGAAATGTTACAAATATATTCATATATGAGTAAATTAACCTTAATGTACATTTAAAAATGCTACCCAATGCATTAAATAATGCTAAAATTAAATTAAATTAAACATTATTACCATGCTATTATTACCATTATTAAACATGCTATGATGTTATAACAAGTAAGCTGTTATAACATTTGTCTCAAACAAATACACATTTATATTTTTAGGTTTTCCTAAAAAATAAATAAAATACATTTAGTTATTGAGACATCTGAAATCAGATTAATATTTACAAGCATTTAGCCTTTGAATATTGTTTTGAATAATGAGGCACCCTTGACTGATTGGTAACCATTGCAATATAGTGTGTTAACAAAAACATAATCTGTTTAAAATAAAACACTGTCACATGATTTCATTAAACTATAAATCATGATAGCACCAGCACTAAAAAAAGAAAATACGAAATAAGAATAAGAAATAAGAAAAATATACATTGTTATTCAGTAAGCTGTATAATAATAGATTTACAATAAGCACATACATGTCATAAAATACAGTAAGCGGGCCTACCAAGCGTCTACGCATGCGCAAAACGAGCGCTGATTACATCATGTCTAACGTTAGTTACAGTTGGTTTTACGCTGCCTAGAGAGACTATTCGGCCAAGGAAATGAGGCGTGAGTATGTTTATATTTCAACTGAAATGATTTCGCCGCATATTCCTTCCTCTTTCTCTCGGGCACCATTTCAAACAAAACCATTTGTTGATTCACCATTGCCAAACTGTGACCATATCAGCAAACAAGTCACAAAATGCAGGCAACCGGTTGCGTTTCTTCACTCTACTATTCACAAGCTCGTAAATGAAACGATTAGAACACGCGTCTGCGCACACACAGGCTCTCCTGACACCGACTGCGCAGACGTCGCATCCTGCACAACAGACTGAGAGCAGCCGCTTATGTCAGGGAAGAGAGAGAGCGCGAGAAAATCTCCTCGGCGTTACGTCAGGAAAGGCTGATTTTACCCAAACAACATTCAGCTACTTCAATTAGACGACGAAATAAAGTTGTTCAGGATCTCAACTCACCCTAGTTCGGTGGCTTTGGATGCCCCGGAGCTCCGACACTGGACTTTGTTTCAGAGTTGCGTTGAGCATGAAGCAGTCGTGATTCCATCCATCTTGTATTTGACGTCATCCCACTCTAGGGATGAGGTCATCGCTAAGAACGCTCGTCACGTGTGCTGCTCTCTGATTGGCTGCTGTATAAGCTGTGGGCGTTCACGGAGGAAATGAGCGGAGGATGACGGATGGTAAACAGTTGAGATGAGTTCGCACGTATGCACTCGTTCGTTAAAGAGACAGGAAGGTTTTGCATATAGAAATCAGCAACGTCAATTTATTTTTTTTGATGTATTTGTTATTAATCTTCTTTATTTAGGCTAATAATAGGTTTACAAAAAAAGTAAAATGTTTACGTTTTTGTATTTTATCTTTTATTCACAGTGTACATACAATGTATAATATTTTCTAAAATACATGAGACTGGAAAGGTATATAACATTATTGTATTTAAATAGGCTAATTTAAATGATAACCATATTAATTTATTATCAAAATAGTTGCTGTACTTTTAATTTTTTTTTTTTTTATTGTATTTTGCAATTTTAGGTTGCAACATATCTAAATGATCGCACTGCATATTTCTTTTTAAATATGCATAAAGTTACTTATAATGTATTTGTGTGATTTAAAAAATCTGTATATGATGCATGCTGATTAACTAATTACACATAATTTTAGAGGATGCGGGTTCTTTCCCCTCTGAAACTAATTAAAGTGACATGCTTAATAAGGTTTGTCAGGAGTCACGGGACTTTGTGCTCATTATATCTTCCTAAGGGAGGGCTGTATTGTGTTTACCTGTATAAAAGCCAACTTAACTCATATCAAAGTGAAATTACATGAGACAAGTTCAACATTATCTTGTTTTGTTTTGTTTTGGACATGCCTTATATTCAGGTTTCTCACTGTCAAGATAAAACCTGGGGCTATCAGGATTTTTTCTTTTTTTCTTTCTTTTTTTTTTACTTTACTTTAATTGTGATTAGTAGAGGAAGCTCAAAATATCTTGGTATCTTAATATATATTTTATTTTATTTTTTTGTAGTAATGCCATGCAGAATTCATTCATTCAATCAAAAAAATATGTACATAAACTTGTTTAGCTCTATTACAGGATTAGTTCACGCAAAAAGGAAATTACCCTTAGGCCATCCAAGATGATTTTATTTTTTCATCTCAGCAGATTTGAAGAAATTTGGCATTACATCACTTGCTCACCAATGTACCCACTGCAGTGAATGGGTGCCGTCAGAATGAGAGCCTAAATGCTAACAAATTGTGCTTGATCTGTCTAGATTTCTCTCCTGATTTAGACAAGATGACTTTTCACTGGAATAAGCAATATTATGGATAATGGATTTTTAAAGTTGAAAATGTCTTAATGATACATTTATTACAAACATGCAGCTTTTCACTACACAAGACAATTGATGGACTGAAGTCATGTTGATTATTTGTGGATTATTGTTATATTTATATCAGCTGCTTGGACTCTCATTCTGACGGCACCCATTCACTGCAGAGGATACATTGATTAGCAAGTGCTGTAATTCTAAATTTCTCCAAATCTGCTCAGATGAAGACAAAACTCAAGCTGGATGGCCCGAGGTTGAGCAAACCTTTTAGCATATTTTTATTTCTTGATTAACTATCCCTTTAATTCACAAAGATGCAAATGTACATTCTATCCAGAATTCTCTGCAATTTAAATATCTCAAAAATGTTTGTATACACCTCTTTATCGCTTTTTGTTTCCCTCAGTTTATTCTATGGCAAATAATTGGTTGAATTCTGACCCTCTTGGTGGTTTCTCAAGCACACGGAACATTATGCTCCCCTGCTCTCTGCATGAGGACACATTAGTCACTCAGTGAGCGCATAACACTGACATTCTTTAATTAGGCTATTTTTCACACCACATTAATTAGCTGCTAGATTTATCCAAATGCCAGACTGGGTGCTGATAATCTGGTGTCCGCATGTGTGCGTGTCTGTGTATTTATGGCTTGTAGTATGTTCTCATAGACTGAACATTGTGTGCAACTAAACTGGTTCAGTAACAGTGCAATTTCCAACAAAAACCTTTGCCTACTGTGAGCTAAGAGGTTTGCAAAGGGGTCTAAAAGGTACCATGGTGACACTTAAAAACATCAAGGACTTTTCTCATCGTTATATGAAACTTAATGGCGTCACAAATGTCTGATAAGACAGCTTTAAAAAACAATAAAACATTCTTTTTTATAATCAGCAGTATTTTACTGTAACTTTTATTCTCAAAACCCTCTGAAAATGACCTTTTATTCTTTCTACCAGTCTAACAAAGGGTAAAGTGGCAAAATCTCTTAGGCCTACACCCTTACAGTAGATGAAAGTGAAAGGCTTTTTAAAATGCCATTGATTTTCCACTGTTGTTACAGGAGTCTTTTGGATTAGTAGCACCTGTGCAGAGCAGATAAAAGCAGACTCAAGGGAGTCGATGGCGTCTGGAGAGAAAGGTGGGACAGGAGCAGGTGTCAGTGAGGTTTTGCTTCCAACAGTATGTGGAGCTCTTAGAGTAGCCTGTTCCACTCACCATGGCTTAATATGATTTTTACTGAAATCATTTTTGCATTTTTTTTTTTTAAACAAGAAGCAAGGTAAATCAAAATGCATTGGGTTGTTGGTACCTGGTTAATCATGTCTCTTCTTGGCCTTGGAATGGGGCACAACACTTTATTTGAAGGTAGGAAAAACCTACTTACTTATGTTACTTATCTTCCACTTATGTTCTCAAATTATGCTTTACTTAAATATCAAATATATCTCAGATGGTTTTTGTACAGTTTGAAATTAGGCAAAGATATAAAATGTATGTGGACAACTTGTTAGAAGTTTCATGAGAAAGTCAAGTTCATATTAATACTTAGGTATCTTAGCAAACCTGAGCAATAGTTTTTTGAAGCTCTTTAGGAGATTTCTGAAGTGTGTAGAAAAAAAATTGGATCCATAATTCTATTAATCTCATTACTTTTTCTGAGTTCTTTCATGATTTTTTCCAGTGCTGTTGTGTATAAATATATATCTAATATAAGTATATATATAAATATATAAGTTTACATGTGCAGTTCATTCAGTGTTCAACATGTGAGGGTTAATAAGATTTTCTTTTCTTTTTTAATAAATATTTTTTTTCTTTTTTCTTTTTTTTTTTTTTTTTTACATTAATTTGATCAGAAATGACAGAAAATACATCTATATTGTTTTAAAAGGTTTCTATTTCAAATACATTTTTATTACTAAAGGAATCCTGAAAACATATCGTGGTTTCCCAAAAATATTTAGCAGTACAACTGTTTTTGATATTGATAATAATACGAAATGCTTCTTGAGCACCAGATCAGTGTATTAGAATGATTTATGAAAGATCATGTGACACTGAAGACTGGGAATACATTTTTTAAATATATTCAAATAGAAAACTGTTGTAATTACATTGCAATAATAATAATATATGTAATAACAATTCCAAAATACACTGTTTTTATTATATATTCGATCATATAAATTCAGCCTTTGTGAACATAAGAGACTTCTTTGAAAAACATACACTTTAGAACTTTAGAATGATTTGTTGTTGAATTTGTCTATTTCCGACAATTTTTATTTTGTTACAATTTTCAGGATATGACCGGACTCTGTCAGGTTATCATCTGTGTAACATGAGTGAGTCAGTGTCAGAGACCCATGTAATCTCCTACACAACCTCGTACACCCAGAGGAAACCGTGTGGTGGCTGGCTGCCATGGACAATGTGTGATGTCACAGTTTACAAAACAGAATACCGAACACAGGTGTATGACATGCCCAAACAGGTCATAAAATGTTGCCATGGATATGAACAAGTTGGGAGTTACTGTGCCTTGTGTGAGTACTTCATATGAAATAGAATTATCCCTGGAAAGTAAATGCTTCAGATTGTCTTAATCTACATGACAACTGACATCATTGTTGACCAATGTAGACCTCATTGAGTCTTTTTAAAAATTTAATATTGTCTTTATCTCAGCCTTGAACAGAAGTGCAGAATTCACATCCAAGCCAGGACTTTGCCCCCCAACAAGAGCGACAGGGTCTCTGTGTAATAATTCAAACTCCTCTGGCTCTGTGTGCAGCTGGGACATTGATTGTCCTCAGTGGCAAAAATGCTGCCTAATCGAAAACACCTCCCATATCTCTCAGTGCTCAGACCCAGTACCATCAGGTATACACAAACCAATACGAAATACAAGGCACATTGTTAAATAACATACAGTGAGTTTAAAAAGCCATTTTTTCCCTTAAGTCAACAGAACTTGGTGCTTCAATGTGACATTAACAGTTAAGACAACCTATGAGCTAGTTACCAGGGACAAAGGACTCTTCAACCACACCAGACTGCTACACTCAGTGGTTTGTAACCATCGGTGTATCATTCACCTACGACATTATGTGCTTTATAAACTTTAAGAGGCCAAATAGAATCTTACTATGTGAAACAATGCCCATAAATGTTGTATATGTGCAGTGGGTGTGTTCTGCAGTGATGTAAGTGTTGGGTCTTTCTGTAGGTAACTGGCGCTCTGGGAACTGACCAAATTTCTGTACATCATGTCTGGTCAAAATCAGCAGGGCCCTTCACAACCTCTTCCTCACTGCTGGTTTGTTCTTCTAAAGTCATCTTACTAGCAGACATCTCTACAAAAATGTATCTGCTGGGAATCATTGAGGAGGTGACTGATGTGGTGGTGCAAGGTATGACAAGTCAGATTTCTGCTTGTGTGACACCAAAGAAAGCATTTCATGACTCAGTTTGTCGAGAACAGCATAATTTTTAATTGACAGTAGCTTTGTTTCCATCGCTCTATTTTAATGTGTATTTTGAAGTACTGCATGAGAAAAGAGTAATGGTAACGGCAACTTTCTCATAAAAGTTTTTACGCTCGCACAAGGTGGTTTTTGATTTGTGTGAAAGAGGGTTGATGCGAGTAATGGGAGATGGAAATGCATTAAAAAGTGCATCAAAAAAGTCATGTGACTTGCTTGAATAATCAGCAGACTGATCTCATTCTATAGAATCTGAAATGTTGTTATGGTCATTCGGAAATGCACAATCAAAGTCTGTCATCAAAGTTTTTTGCCTATGATTTCCTCACAGAAATGTCAACCTGATTTCATGGCTATTCGTACATATTTTACGAGGTGTCTAATTTTTACAAATTCTACAAATCTACAACTTCTGACCGCATTCATTGTGTTTTGTCTGTTTGCTCTGAGGTGGCAATAATTTATTATATATGAAAATTACTATATTCTTTTCTAAGCGATGTATAGTGGCACTTTATCAGGAAGTGACGATTCTGCATGGAAACGGTGCTTGTTCGCAAATGTTTTATGCAATATTCCTGTTTTGCATATAAGTTACATTCACAACTTTGGATAGAAACCCGGCTATTGACACAGCATGTCTATTATCTTGATAAATACACATCCTCATGCATATATCATTATTTCCTACACAGATGTGGATGAATGTGCAGCTCCACAGTTGAATAGTTGTTCTCCACATGCAAGCTGCACAAATATAGTAGGGTCTTATACATGCATCTGCCATCCTGGATATCACGACCTCAGTCCTTCACAGCCAGGAACAGTTTGTATGGGTAAGAAAGGATGATCTTGACATAACAATGCTCTCTTAACCACATGAAATTTCATCATTTTGAGAGGACCAAGATCTAGTCAAGTGTTTTCTGTTTCTGATCAGCTAATGATTTTGTCTAATGTAGCTGTCACTACACAATCTCCACCACCAACCACCACCTCCACCACCCCATCCTGGACTACTCACTCTCCAATAGGTACACTAGAATAACTTCTGATTATCCCCATTCAAAATTATCAGTTATAATGCACTTTTTCATCAGGAATCACTTGAACTTTGTTGGTGTGCCTGTCTTTTCCTTTCTTTTAAAATAATAAAGCTGACAGAGGACAGACGATTACCTCCTCGACATCCACTGTTGAAACCTCTTCCTTCAGCCAAACAATTTCTACATGTGGTTTGTTATCTTTAATTACTAATTACCCTGTTTCACAGACAAGGCTTAAGCCTAGTCCTAGACTAAAATGTTAAATGTTTCAATTGAAAGAAACCGATCTTAAAATATATCAGTACCTTTTTTATTAAGTAAAGTAATTTAAGTAAAATACTTAATGTCCTAATTGGTCTATGGCCTAATCCAGGTTTAGTCCAAGCCCTGTCTGTGTAACAAGGCCTTTATGTCTTAAAAGTTCAGTTAAAGCACAATGATGTCTGATTTATGAGACAATAATTTTTTGGAGTGTGTTATTTGCTATTAATTAGTCATACTGATTTACAGATAAATGATTAGTTTACTGTTAATGCTTCTGTTTAAATGACTTAAGTCTGAATCATAATGATTAATAACTCATTCAAAAGTCAAAAATAGTGTGAACACTTTAAATAAATTTGGAAACTTTTTTATTTTTGTTGTTTTTTTCTATGAACCGCTCATTTTTCATACACTGCATGTGTAGCATTCTAGATTGCCACTGAAAATAATGGCGTGATATATCTCGCCAACTTCTACTTGCTTTTCTTTCCAAATTAAGACTACACACCTAAGATCATCAGCATCCTCTCTTATAACGTCACTGCATCATCCTTCTATGTGGTATGGACCACCAACATCCAGACCGGGGTCACCTTCCACCTGGTTCTGCTAAACGGGAGCAAAGAGATACAACACTTGTCAGTGAAAAGCTATAATTGGACATTCACAGACCTGAGTCCTGCAGTTCTTCATACTCTACGTGTCACTCCAGTTGTCTGTGGTAAACAGGGAAACCCCATAGAGATCAACGTGAGAACAGGCAAGTATAACAGCAGGTTAATTAATATTAAGTACTAACGGTATAATTATTGTTTAATTTTATCCATTTTACAACAAATATATATATATATTAATACTGCTGTCTACAGATTCCCGTTGTTCGTTCAGAATATTACAGTGTCAGCATGATTAAGTGTGGTCATATTTAGGTAACCAAATACTGTGCTTTTTTTAGATGGACAGTCTCTTGCAGCTTCAGCCCGTTTGAAAAGTGTAAATTATACAGAGGCCATGAAAGACACAAACAGTGAAGAATATAAGAAGTTCTGTGACAGTGTCATAAATGAGGTTTGATGGATTCCATATTAATCAAAACACATGAGTAATGATACTTTAGTAACATAAACTCTCCAATCTTCTAGCAAATTACTGCTCATAGACATAGTCTTGCATTGATATCATAGAGACTTGGTGATGGTCATGACTTGCACCAATCAGCAACCATTTAGCAACCAGCGAAAACGCCTTAGCCAATGCATAGTAACACCCTAGAAACCAGTCACAACACCCTAGTATATTGCATAGGCAGAAATGTGTTGATTCTCTTTTAAATGTGTCCCCAGATTCTCTTGTCCTTGTCTCCAGAGATACATGCACTAGTCAGCTCTGGACAGGTCATCATCCAAATAACATCCCTCTCATCCGGCAGTGTAATCGTCAACTTTTCCATCATATTTCAACCTGGCAGCAACTTGAACTTGTCAAGCGTGTCCAATGCCCTGATGGTGTCTCTTCAGAACAGCTCCATATATGTAGTAGACAGTAACAGCATATACATAACAGGTACTGGTTATTCTTTCAGGCCTTATAATGAATTGAAGTTATTGAATGACAACACGTTATATGAAGTTTAATGCTGGAATTGTTTCCACATGATGTGACATGTTGACTTGAGATGTGATTGGTCTCTTGTCATTTATAGATGCAGATGAGTGTTTTCTGGATAAGGCAGACTGCTCTCCATGGGCTTACTGTAATAACACTTTTGGCTCATACATCTGTGGCTGTTGGTCTGGATACACAGACTTGAACCCCAGTAGACCAGGACGCAGCTGTGCAGGTACAGGCTGTAGAGAACGCTACTGTAGAGATTTCTGTCACACATCTATAAGAGACAAACAGGAGTCGATAACATAAAGACATGTACACTGTTTTTTTAAGATATAGTCACTAAAAATCACAGTTTGGAAATCAATTACTCACCTTTATGTCATCTGAAATCTTTCTTGTTTCTATAGAACATAAGGTAATTTAGCAGACTAAATGTGGAAGTGTGTAATTTCTGTGCCACTGATGGCAACAAACAAAATTTCAAAAGTAATGACTGTTTTCAAAAAGATTTCCACCACAAACCGACAGCCCCGCCCCAAATTCATTCCATTGGTTGAGCCAATCCTGCTGTTTCTGGGCAAGTCAAGATGCTCAAACAAACAAAAGCAATATTTTGATAGCATCACAGAGACACAGTTACAGTTCTCAATCAATCTTGCACTGGCTTACTTAAAGTTTCTGAACATTAAACTTAGATATAAGAAACCATTTTAGACTTAAATATAAAATTCACACTTTAACATTAAGTATATTGTTAAATTATGATTAAGCCACCATGAAATCAAAATAAACTTCTGCCAAACATATCAGATTTCTATGGACTTACACTTAAATATGAAAAATTCTGTGTATTAACGTGTTTCTACGTTTTAAATAAAATACACTCTGATGTCCATTTATGTTTATTGTGTTCTTCAAGTAGGCTAAATAAGAAAAGATGATTGGTTAATGTGATACATGAACTGAGGCAATACAGTGATCTGTCATGACACATTAAAGAGCCACAAAATAATATTTATAATAAAATAAAAAATAAAAAATTGCAGAATTTGAAAGCAGAGACCTTCTTTCATACCAGAAGTAACCAGACACACCATGTTATCACACAGAATAATATACATTGCAGAGCAAAAAGGAAGCTGACAGTATGCCGCCAAACAAGACACAAAATTTTTCAAATTATGTCATTTTTTAAGAAATTTAAACAATAAATATAATTTTGTGGTTATTTAATGTGCCCTGATAAATCACTGTATTGCCTCGGTTCAAGCAGCACGTGAATTGATCCCATTTCATGTTTACTTCAGGCACAAAATAAACATAAATGAACATCAGAACGTATTTTATTTCAACTACGGAAAGATGAGAATACACAAAAATTTTTTTTACGTTTAAGTCCACCGAAGTGAATCCTGCCTGATTGGTTTGTTGGGCAAGATGGTGATGGTGGATACGGTGTTATGATCTGTCAGATCGCCTGTCAATCAAGCTCTTTGCGAATGGTCAATTGTTAAACAACAACAATGCAATCAATTTTCAATGGACTATATAAAGTCCTGGCTTACATTTTTTCTCATTTAAAAAGCTGGATATCCTTGCATGTAACAGATAATATTCACTTGGATATACCTGTTATAATATTCTCATTCACAGTGACCATTCCTCCCACCACAAACCACCCTGGAGTACCTTCAGATTCCACAGGCACTACAACATCTTCCACCACCATCTTTGGAAACCCAACTATGAGCAGAACAGTGAGCACAACTCATGTTCAGCACAACACAACAACGTTTTCAACTTCTACAGTTACTAATGGACCAACAACAGTGACGCCAAACACTCCTACAACAACACTTGCACCTACGACACAGAACTCTCTCAGAACTACAACTTCCGTTTATCAGACACCAAACAATTTCATCTCCTGCATGGCTGTTCAGTGCATCCCGGGGTTTCTAACAGTTATTATACAGCGAAGCATCTTGCACAACCATAATATTAATGAGACTACCCTGTACCTCGGTAAACCAGAATGTGATCTCAGCGGGGGAAATGAATCCTATGTGTGGCTCACTACATCTTGGGAGAAGTGTGGTACTAAACTATCGCATGTAAGTTCTCCAGTATCATTAAAGGGGTCATATGATGCAATTTCAAGTTTTCCTTTCTCTTTGGAATGTTAGACTAAAGTTTCAAAACCAAAGAGATATTCTTTATAAAAGTTATGACTTGTCCACACCCCTCTAAAATGGTTTGTTAAAACATGTCCCCACTTCTCTATGTCATGGTGTGGTTTTATTTTCATAACACTGCCCAAATGTTTACGCAAGGATAGAAGGCGGAGCTATTTTTCTTGCTGTAGTGTTGTTGCCGGTGCCATGTTCTGGAGACGCTGTCTTTCACTGTAAAAGTGAAACTAATTTGTTGTGCTTCCAAAAGAGGACACAACTAGAAATCAGTGGTTAAGTTGTATTTACAACACTGTTCCAGAACAGTTCAACACAAATATTAAAGTGTGTTTTCAGTGCATTTACGGAGAACTGATTCCTAAACCTGATAGAGCAGCCTATGCTGGCTGTGCACAGAGACTATAAAGTGAGGCAATTCCAGCTCTGCAAGGACAGTCTGACTCTTCTGACTCACAACCTGTAAGTAAGTTACATTTTCTTATTAAAAGAATCTGCTACTTACTATTCAAATGCGAGTTTTGAGCAGTGAAGGGTAGTGTTTGTTGTTTCTCCAATCACAAATGCAGACATGGTTTTATGTTTACGAGATGGAAATGTGATGCGTAAAAAGAAAGTACTAAGTCATGATAATGAGTAATTATGTCTCCACTGGATGCAACAAATGCTTTGTTTGTAATGGCTTTTATTGTTTTGGTGTCATAGTGCCGGAATCACGTTATAGTAAGGGGGGTAACATTTCTCTCACACCCCTGAGGTATTCGGCCAATCACAACACACAGGCCAATCAAAGCACACCTTGCTTTTTTAGTACGATGAGCTTAGGACGGGCAGGACTTAAAGGAGAAAAAATAATATGTGGAATGTGGAAAAGTGTGTTTTTTGAACCTTAAAACACATAAACACATTACACCAAATACACAAAATAATGTTCTTTTTAGCAACATCATATGACCCCTTTTAAATGATGTCTGTGTAGTGTGTTGTATGATAATGTAACCAATGTTTTTTTTCTTTTAGAATGGCACCCATAATTTAGCTAATGTGACTCTATATAACAGCGTGAGCAATGTTTCTTCTGTGCGTCTGGAAGTTCCTGTCATTTGCTCTTACCCCAGAGGCATCCTCATCTCCACGGGATACGCCCCCTCAGGGTACTGTGCTTCCATAGCAACTGTCTCCATGGAGCTTGTTTTTCTCTTGGTTTCCTACTCAATACGCCATCTCTTGTCACGTCAAGGACATCTATACTCAATTTAAGGTGTTAATTATGTCAGCGTGCATTAAACAACAAACACATTTTTCCTAAACTCAGATATCAAACTGAGACCAGATTATTTGAATTAAGAGTGGAAACTTCAGTTATTTACTTTAGCTTTCAGTGGATGAATCTCACATGTGCAGGTAACATTTTTCACCAAAATTAAAAGAAAATGGAAGAATGGAATGTAAAATACATGGAATGTATTTTCTTTATTTTCATGAACATTTACATTGGTAGATTCTCACTGAAAGCATCAAAACTATGAATGAACACATGTGGAGTTATGTACTTAACAAAAAAAGGTGAAATAACTGAAAACATCTTTTA
>JAUMHE010000221.1:0-32423 GCA_032359235.1 Enteromius mattozi | reverse complement strand
TATATGTATATATATAATTTGTATTGTGTATATAGTTATTTTTTTATTATATTAATTTATTTATCTAAATTTATTTGGCCCATATTTCAAAGAGCTGGTACTGTCATCCATTTGATTTGTCTTCATAAAGCATGATCTGTTTGGTGCTGGTAGAAGTATTATGTATATTTTAAATCCTTTCCTTAAATCTTCTCCCTGTCATACCACATTAGCATGCATCTGACACCTCCATTCTCTCAAAACTCCATGCTGTTTCTGTAATGTTGTTTTAACTGGTAATTATTTATCACAGCCCAAGGCACATTCTGTTAGTCACATTCGCTTCTTGTTGCTACATATTTTTAGAGTGAAATCTCTTGAGACAGTGTGTGTTTCAGTAACATCTCATTTTCCCCATATATATTCACAATCATATATAGTAATTTTGTATATTCAGAGAGATGGCTGTGGTATTACATAGCATTAAGTCAATATTTCTGTCCTTGCATCAGCCCAGGTGAGAAATACAGTTAATAATGCAGGGGGAATAGGAAATTGGTATTGCTCTAAGGTCTCTCTAGACTAGTGTCCCAAGTTATAGCAACAAGGAATGTGTTTCAGATTTGACCTCTAGGGTCAGCGATATGGCTCTTGCTTGACCTCTGGACAGTGACCTCAGCAACCCCTGTGGCCAGGCTCCCTATTGGGCCTTGTTCTGTTTCAACATGCTTGTCGCCTCCAAGCTGTGATGCAGCCTACGCTCAACGACAGTCTACCAGAAAAAGCCAGCAGGCAGGCAGGGAGCCAATTGCAAAAATTGATCTGAGACAGCTGCATTGATGCAGATTGCATCTTTTGGATTGTTTTTGACTTTTGTAATGAAAGAGACTAAAGGAAATAGAAAAAGGAGAGACTAAGCCAGTGCTGGGGTGAAATAAAAGAGTAATTGTGGTAGAACGTGAGGCAAACAGAGTGTAGTTTGTTAAGCGCATTAGTAGGGAGGGTACAAACGCTATCGGCCCGTCAGCTTGATGAATTAGTGTGAAATTTAAGGTGAGTTAAAGGAGAAAGACCTTCCTGAGTATAAATGCTCGTTGTCAGTGCAGACGCATCACTCTAATCGTGTGTGAAACACTACCAAAAAAAAATGTATAGGACTGGCAAGGAGGATGAGAAATCAATTAGCCATTGAAGGTTAAAGGTGACAGCGTTTCACATTCACAGGCACCTGATAAAGGGCAATAGCACGGAAATAATCAATACCCATCAGCCCAGCTGAGCTCCGACAACTGAAGGCCGATCATCAGTTTAGTTTATATTCCACCCTCGATGCTAAAATTCCAAACCCGACCATCATTCACCATCCTCTACTAATATGGGAATTTATTCCTTTAAAAGACATAACGGGCTTAGACACAATTCAAAACGGAACAATTGTCTCCCTTTCAGTTCATGAGTAAGAATTTTAATTGAACTGGCCACACCTGACAGGAAGTTGAGTTAGAATTGAAATGAAGGGAAGTGGAATTTACTGAACATCCATCCATCCATCTATCTATCCACCTATCCATCCATTTGTCCATCCGTCCTTCCATCCATCCATCCATCCGTCCATCCATCCATCCATCTATCCACCCAACCATCCATTCGTCCATTCGTCCATCCATCCATCTATCTATCCGCCCAACTATCCATCCACCCATTCTTTCATCCATCCATCCATCCAGATATGTAGTAAAAATATGCAAAACTACATATTTTTGAGTACAACTAATCAGCTTACTGATTTTTTTGCTGCAGTTTTTTATTTTGACCTCATTTGGGCACATTTCATGAGTATGAAAACAGTTATTCAGAATCAAACATGTGTCTCAAATAACATTTAAAAAAAAAAAATTTTGTATTCTTTTTATTTTTACCATATAATTACACATGATTTAATTCACAAAAAAGAAATTGTGTTGGTTCTGGGTTGAAACTGTTCAAGGCCTCGTGATGTTTCTGGGTAGAAAGATGGCTGCAGGGCAGATAAGATCAGCAGATTAGCATCCATCACGAACAACCATTGATCAAACTCACACTAAGAGCAAGAACCAAGCAGCCGCGGCAGAAAGAAAGCCAACAAGGTCTCATCAAAGAGACTGAGAGAGAGAAAGTGAACGAGATGGAAGAATGGATCCGCTGAGAGATAGATGAGACAAACCCAGTGGCCACCCAATGATGCTCTTGGGAGTTTGAGAAGGCCTCATTTATATCCAGACACTCATTAGTGGACAGAAAATGTACATTAGGAGGCAGAGGCCAAATTACTATTTTATAAATGTATATTTGCTCTCGATACACCCATATATCCCCCACAAGATAAGGGCTCTTCAGCACTGCATCAGATGTGTGATCATGTGCTTTAAAGTATCTCTGCAGGCACAGAGAAGAAAAGGTTTCCATAATAATTAAGCTCTTTACATCCATCTCTCTCTGCTCAGAAAGACCAGCACTGAAACCTCTGCCTTCAGTAATTATGTCTATTTGGTTATAACTGTACTTGAGTTTTCAAAAGCCCTGCTTTGTGTCAAAACAGTCCTGGAATATGATGTGGATTAGTTTTGGTCATGATTTTCAGAGCAAATCCTAACTGTTTATGGGTAAAAGTGTCAGCGTTGGTTTTGTTACATATATCCAGCTAGGGTTACTGTATGACCTTTGACTCAGTTTAAACAGACTTCATAGCTGAGAGTGCTGTTTGCATAGTAATGACACTCTACACTAACCTTATCTTCTTGTGCAGAACTGGTACCAGAATGTGGCACCATGTACAATATCAGCTGTGACAGCTTTACTGCATGCCACCAGCAGTACTAACAAACACACAGTTCTGCTCCATGGGAGACTCAAGTTTAGACTAAACAAAACTGCCAGACTGTGTAACTGTAGGATAGTTGGACCTTGGAGGAGTTATATATCATTCCAGAAGCTTATATAGAATGTATAGGGGCATTGATTTGTTGTATGTGTGGATCTGCAGCTTTATACATTTCTTTTCTCCTCTTTAGTTCCTCCTCAGATCGTGGTGCGTCCGCGGGATCAGATCTCTGCCCAAGGCCGTACTGTCACCTTTCTTTGTGGAACGAAGGGAAATCCCCCTCCTGCTGTGTTCTGGCAGAAGGAAGGCAGTCAGGTAAGAGAAAACAGCACACAGATGCACGCCGGGGAACCCTTACAGTGTCAGTGTCAAAACACATCAAGGTATGTGGCGGATACTTTCTTTGTGCTTGCTTAAAGAAAGGGTCCAACTCTATGGCTGTGACTGAGTATATTAGTAAAATAAAAAAAGCACAGATTTCGAGAATAAAAAATGAAACTGAATTTCTTACTGTATTAATAAAAAAAACTGAGTGTGAAAATTCCAATAAAACATTCTAAACAAGTCTAGCATACTGTTGTTTAAACAATGAGCTCATTCTTAACTTATAGAGATTACAGAAAAACAATGATCTTGCTGGTTATTCAAAATTATATTGCAAAAATCCATTTTTATTTTTTTAAAATATATGTGTGACCAGAGTGACCAAATTCTTTTTGAGGTCACTCGATATGTATTGTCATGCAAGATGTTAGCAGACTGTGGATCTATGAGTGACACTTCTAAGATTGTGAGTGGGAAGGCAAGTCTAGTGCCCATATAGGCTGGGAATCTGGTGGATTTATTTTTCATTATCTAGCTGATCTCACCTGGAGAATGAGTTTCTCAAGAAGCATTTTTGCTCTGAAAACAAATTGTGTGGCTGTCTGTCACTTGTAATCATGTGTTTGCTGACATGACATGATTACATGCTGATCATGCATAACTGGCTTTCAGAAATCATAAAATCAAAATCATAAAATCAAAATAAAAAAAAATGCATTTTATGAATGGATGGAGAGATAGATAGATAGATAGATAGATAGATAGATAGATAGATAGATAGATGAATAAATATTCTAATAATTATTATTAATAATAATATTATTAATTAAGTACTTTAATTTTTGTAAAGTAGTATTTGAAATATAATTATTTTTTTATTAAATATGAGCTGAGCATTTTTCATGATTATAAGAAGCAAGAGCTACACAGGTTTATTTTAATCAGTCCAACGAGTTTCAGGAGAGTCAAAGAGACAAAGAGAAAGAAATAGAGGGAGGATGCCTTGCAGCCAGATTTGGATGCTGGTGACAGGCCATTCACCGGGTTTGAAGGAACTCTGGGATTTCTTCAGGAGCTTGTTCACGTTCGTGTCTCCTCATTCGGTCAAAGGAGGATTGAACATGTCCCTGGGCCCAGCTAGATAACACGCTCATGTCTCTATTAATAAAGCACAGCAGAAGAAATGAAGATATAAGCCTCTGGTTGTTCTAAAACACTCAGAGGAAAGAAGCCAGTTCCCATATCCCTCCCTCCATCCTTTCTTAGATCCCTTCATCCTTCTTTTTTTGTCGAGCAGAGTGTGTCATAGGCCAGAGGTGATCAAATATCCGCTGCACGCCGGGGCCTGAACTCTTCTCCGGTTAATCTCTCATCTATTCTTTGTTTTTTCTATGTGTGTATGTGTGGCCGATCTTTGAGGTCAGTAGATATAGAACAGAACTGAGGATGAGGGTAAGTCTGGTCAGAGCCAGAGGGCTAGGGTGAGCGGGTCACTGAATTATCCCCAAAAATGAAACCGTGACACACACGCGGCCAAGTAGGAACAATAGGGCAGCTGTCAGTGTTGCAGTCTCATGCTAAAGGAGGAAGACTCCTTAAAATCCTTCAGCCTTGTCTTTTGTGTGTTTGCCATTTTTCCTGACCCCCCTTTCTAAAACACCAGCTGAGATAACGCAGCTATTGTTCGGCCGTGAATCTCAGCGGTCAACAAAATTTATACCCGAGTATCACACTGAATGCACAGTGATGTTCTATTAATGTAAATGCAAATCAGCCATTTCATCCAAGCTCTTAAATCTAAGTGATTGTGATGAGTCATAAATTATATCAGCGGACTGATTAACCCATATCCTTTTTTAATATATTTGTTATTTGTGTCAGTCACAAACAGTAATGCAACATGCATAAAACTGATAAAGCAATATGCCACAAGATTAATATAGAGTTTAACTAATGTGTGCTGGCAATGAATATGTTTTATAAAGGTCTTTTGTGAGTTAAGGTATTTCTGAGTTATCTGAGCTATATAGCCAAAAAAGCAGCAACTTAAATTGTAATTTATCACATTTAGTCTTTTAATAGTGTTTAACAGTGTTTGTTTGGTTTGAACAGGTCCTGCTGTTTCCCAGTCAGCCACCTTCACAGTCAGGCCGTTTTTCCGTGTCGTTAAGCGGAGAGCTGACCATTACAGATGTGCACAGCGAGGATTCTGGGTACTACATCTGCCAGGCCATCAGTGTGGCAGGCAGCATCTTGACCAAAGCCTTGCTGGAGGTGGAAAGCAGTGAGTAAATTCTTCAAACTACCTTTGGACACACACAGTTGCCCTTTCATACACCCCCAGCGGCTCCTTCAAACACCGGCGCTCGGCTTGATATTTTAATATCAATCTAACTACATTAAAGCTCCAGAACTGAACATGTAATTGAATTGCTTGTGTGAGGCCTTATCACAAAGATTTGACTAATATTTTTGTTTGCGTTTGAACAAATTGCTGCTTCGCCCCGCCGCAGCCTTTTTGCTCTAAACCAACATAAATTAAAAAGTCTTCAAAGCCGCCCCAAATTAAAATTTCTGCTTCTGCAAATGAGAGAACAGCAGGAAGCTCTGGAGACGTAATCAGAAAGGACAGGGCACAATCGAGCTATGCAAATAACCCCAGGAACATATGCCGCCTCCGTCATGCTCCCCAGTAACAGGATAAACTGTTTATGTGTACTCCACGTGTGTGCTCGTGTACCAAACTGAGTCTAGGCACATCACACGAAAAACCTTCACCAAGAGTCCAATATCTGCACAGTCCGATGTAGGTTTGCTAAAAAAATCAGGCTTATAAAATATAATCGCATTTCCCAGAAACCCCTATACCTGCTGTGGCCTCTAAAGACGACGTCCCTGGCAGGTTGGCATCATCTGACTGATGTATGCTGTAATGTACTTACCTGATAAATGATGAAATGATATATGGAAGGACACATGTATGTGCAGCGCAGGGTCATTTCACCCAAGGATGGTTCTGTTGCCTATGAATTTCATATTGTGTAGAAACACAGCTCGGTTATGTTGAAGCAATACAGCCCTCGTTGTCTTTCTGACCTTATGGTCTTTTCTTTTTCTTACCGCAGTGGAGGGAAAATGTCAGAGATGCAGGCTGCCTTTCCCAGGTCCTTGTTTTTTCAAATGAGAATGCTAAAGTAACCGAATTGTCAATTATTTATCTGTGGACTTTTCTCCTCGCTTAGGTCAATAGACAGTATGTTTTGCAGCTCTAGTCAAACAAATAATAAATTATTCATTGAAACACGAAGCCATCAGATTGGTCTATAGAAAGAGATGCAGCTGAAGGAGAGGAAATGGAAGAATAAAGGCGACTAATTATTCTAGAGTGCTATGTTGAAATGTAGCATCATGCATTTTACATGCTAAATTACTGCATACCTTTGAACTTGGAAAAAATTCACCTGTGTAGAAAAGTGCAGTAAAATGTCATTTTTTCACTTAATGCTGTAAGAAGTATATGTACATGGTCACATAAATATACTGAGACAGTGGAAATAATCTTACGTAAATGTTTGTAGGTCTGAGATCTCAAGTAGCAATGTGTAATCCCACATTCATCTTTAAAACTGAGCACAGCCTAAGCCTGAACACCTCTTCCACTGATGATTTCATTAAAACTACATAATCTTCTTGGGGAAATTTTATGTATTTAATACCATGCAGCTTTAGAGTGCATCCATCTTTACCAGTTATTGACCCATAAATGATGTACAGGAAGCTTAAAAGCACAGAATAATTTTATTATAACACAACACAGCCTGCTAAAGGTGTTAAAATGCGTTTGGCTTAGTTCCACTATGCAACAACATTAAACATTCATTTCAAAAAGAGTTAATCATAGTTGCACCACAACTCAATCAAATTATAACCAGAGGCCTGTGTCATTGATCTAATTAAAATCATAAGAATTACTGATCTTTTTTGTTTGGCAGGCTGTAAATATTCAAACCAAATGGCCAGTTGAATTTTTCTCACTGAATTCATTTTACCATTTGCTGAATGTTTCAGTGCACAGATGAATTTCGCACTGGATATTTAATACTTTTTTTAGCAACTGTATTTGTTTTTGTCATTATATCTCATAGTGCATGATGATATTGTATTTCACCATCTTGTTACACTCAGATTCTCAATTAGCATAATTCGTAGTGTGTCTTTTTCAACGATCTCTTGTGTATAATTTGAACGAGGTGGATGATATGGTAGTGTTACATGCAAATTCGGTTCTTGTGGCCCACGCCTCTCTCGTTCTCTTCACCCTTAGCCCCATCCGACCGGATCCCTCCCATCATCCGCCAAGGACCAGCCAACCAGACACTCGCTCTGGGCACCACGGCCCAATTGCAGTGCCACGTGATGGGCAACCCTCTTCCGAGCATCCAATGGGAGCGTGACGGCCAGAGAATCCTGGGCAACGACGAGCGCATTAGCCTAATGGAAAACGGCACTTTACAAATCACAGCCCTGCAGGTACTTCAGTCAAGATAGTGTTTAAGAGTGCTCACAAGGGTCTGTTTTTCAGCGTCTATGCCTTTTATTTTGTAAAATGGTAATACCCAAAGGATATTAACGTATGTTACTCCCCCCGAATCGAGCCCTCTTCAATGCATGTCTCTTTTCGTTGACAGACACCATATGCTATCATACAATATTCCATATGAATAGTTTTCACTTGCCATGCATTTCAGACACGGCGATGTGACGTTTAGACACAGACGATTGCTGTAAAATGTCATTACCTCTATCCGATCAATGGCGGGGGCATAAAACGCGCAATCGAGTTTACAGCAAACAGGCAGTCTTAATTAGCAGATCGATTTTAATACTTGCTCCGTGGACAGTTTCGGGGTGACCCAGCTGCTCATGCGAGAGTTGCGCACTGCGATAAAACCGGTAATTATGATTGTAATGGGAGTGTGTGGCATCGTTAGTGTTAGCGCATGCTAGCCTAATGAAATCCATTCCTCAAGGCCTCAGGGGTGTGTGCGATTGCAGGTTTCACCTGAGGTTGCGGTACTGCCGTGAACAGACTTGATGTGTTAATTGATTGTGCCCGGGAATGATTAAGAGTCACTCATGCCTTAATTAAATGCTCGTTCTGGGTTATAGAAAGGTGGCGAGGCTAGCAATCTTTATGTGCTACTCTCAGCAACCTTGTACTCTCTGCAATGTTTGCATCACATTAAACCTGCCCTTGATATATTCTGTGCAGCGACTTTACGGACAGCTCACGCCAAACATTTGTGCGAATTAAAGTAGCAGCCTCGTTCAATCGGTGAGAATTTAAGGTTTTGTGTTGAGTTTTGTTTATTTGGCTTGTTAAACGTTGCATGCTTTGTTCAGATGGGCATCTTTGGCCCTGTCTTCTTTGGTCTGATGCTTTCGATGGCCCCTTTTAGTCCACGATTACCCCAGCATTATGGGAGAGCATGAGGGGGCACGGAGACTGGGGTTTGCACAGATGGTAGCGTGTGAGTGTGTGAGGGAAGAGAGAGTAAGGCAGAGCGCTGTGAAAAGGTGCCATTATACCGGGAGAATGGCCAGAAACTGTCTGCTCTCGACTGTGCCAGGGGAGTGAGGAAAAAAGAAATGTGTGTGTGTGTCTGTTGGATTGAGAAAAACTAATGGATTGGAATAGTTCACGCTAAAATTCTGTCATTATTTATTCTCCCGCACATTGTTCCAAACCTCTCTGGGCTTTTTTTGTTGGAAAGGGAGATTTTTTTTGAAGAATATCCTGGGCCAGTATTTTTAGTATAATGAAAAGAGAATGAGGATAGGGCTGTTAAGCTCTAAAATGACAAAAGCAAAGGGATAAAAGTGTATTAAATGACTTGTGCACAACATTTCAAGTCTTCTGAAGCCATATGATACAGTAGCTTTGTCTAAGGAACAGCCAAGTGGTTTTTATTATTTATTTATTTATATGATATTTATTAATATTTTGTATTAACTTTTATTTGTTCAGCTTTCAGGGTTTTTTCAGTTTTTAAAATTTATTTTAGTTTAGTAATTTATGTGCTTTTTTTTTCATTTATTTATTGTAGTTCAGTCCTTTTTTAGGTTTAGGTTTTAGTTTTAATTTCGTCAAAAATTTATATTTTGTTTTAAATTATTATTTTAGAACATTTGAATACATTTGATTTTACAATTGCTCATCTTTATAAGAGTTCATGAAAGTAGTGGTGTATGATGCATGATAAATTATTCTTTTAAATTAGTGCTGACAAATAATTAATAGTGATTAATAAATAATAATTAATTATTTTGTTTACATAATATATGTGTGTACTGTATATATTATGTAAATATAAATACACACATATTCAGTATATATTTTGAAAATATTTACGTGTATATAAGTATATTCATATAATTTATATTATATATAAATAAATTGAATATATAAACATTGCATATTTTTCTTTAATATATGCATGCGTGTGTGCATTTATATATTAATAATAATTATACACAGCACACACACAAAAAACAAAAACTTTTATTTTGGATGTGATTAATTGTTTGACAGCACTATTTAAAATCAAATCTTTTCAGTGAATCAGTTGATTGAGTTCACAAAATGTTTAATTGAATCAACTAATAACGAATCATGCAATTCATTCAAAGATCTGACTCAAAAGAATCTTTCACATATCAGGCGACTAATATTTCAGTCTGTTGTGTAACTTCAAAAGACTTGAAATATAACACAAGTCATGGTGCTTTAGAATTCTTTTTGAACTTGAAAGCCTCAGTTTCCATTCATAGTAATTGCACGGAAAAGAGCGACCAGCACATTTTTAAAAATAGCATCTTTTGTGTTCCACAGAAGTCAGTCAGCCATACAGGTTTAGAATGACATGAGGGTGAGTAAATTATACTAGAAGTTTCATGCATAGTTGAACTATCCCTTTAAATAAGTAGAGGATGCGAATGCATATTATCAAAATATTTATCTCCCTATTTCCTTCTCCGCTCATGCATTTTTTAGTGTGTGTTTAGCGCTGAGCCCAGAGCTGCCATCCATGATTAATCAGTCGATGCCCAGTTGCTTACCTCTCTGAGTTCTTCCAGTTTTCCACCAATAACTACCCAGCACAGCAGAGGTCTAACCAATGAGGTTATCCACTAAAAAAGGAAGAGGTCACAGAGAAAACTGTTTCTACACCTTGTTTTTGCTCTCCTCCTCCTCCCAAGAGATTCATAAGTGACCAAAATAACACTCTCAACAACACACTCTTGTACTGCCTGAGGATACAAAGCTACTCTTCAGTACACAGGTTCAGTTTCAGACAAGGCTTTTTCTGGCTTTTCTACTAGTATCTGCTGTTTACATCAGCTGCTGTTTAATTAATGCTAACACGCATTAAGCTACATAAAAATGAGATTGAGGTGAAACATCAAGAGTAAGCAGACAGCAATTCGAGGTCATGGTGTGTGAATGTATGTGTGCATCACCGATGAGTCGAATCCTCAGACGTACCATTGGTGCCCCTGAGCTGTCAGCACTATTAGATCGCTGTCATGGAGAGAGAGAAAGAGAAAAGCTTTACTACATCTCTCACTGTCGTAAGCAATTTCTGCCTGACTTCTCCCCTCGGCCCTGTGGTAAAAATTTAATGCCCCTCGCCCTCCCCACCGCTTACCAATTTGTCTTTGTATTTCCTTTTTCTTTCTGCACATTCAGTACACCCATGCTAACTCAGATGATAGACACAAATATCTTAAATCATACTGACAGATGAAAATTCACTTGGGCTTCCACGATGGAAAGATTTCTAAATTTCCGGAGACACTAGTATGAAAACAATCTCAAGCTCTGATGGATTCTGCTGATTAAACTCTTCAGCATGGTTTGCGATTTTAAAGTGTTTAATGAGTCTGTTGCGTATTGATTTCTGTCTGGTATTTGCATACACTACCATTTAAAAGTTTGAAGTCAGTAAGATTTATTTATCTATTTATGGATGCCTTACATTGATAAAAAGTCGCAACAAAGCCATTTAGAAAATTTTCGGTCAAATAAACACTTTTCTTTTGAACTTTCTATTCATCAAAGAATCCCACAAAACTCTTTTCAACATTGATAACAAGAACATTTTCTTGCGCACATTGTTATTATTATAGAATTATTACTGAAATATCAAGTGACACTGAAGACTGGAGTAATGGATGATGAAAATGTTAATATATTCTATATATATATAGAGATTTAATATGACATTCTAATAAGCATAGAAATCCATAATGAGCACAAAATATTTACACTCTATTGTAATTAGATTTAAATATTTACAAACTTTTCATTATTGAATGAATCACACTTATTTGTAATAGAAATAATGAGATTTTTCTTCAACTCGTCAACTGAACTCAGTGTATTTTTTTAATGCATGTGTCGCAGTGCACTCTGGGGCTTCATTCTTTGTGAAAAATACAGTTTATAGTTTGCCTGTTATAGAAGTAATTATTTTGTCTCTACACTGGGTACATGCATATAATGCAAAAAAAAAATACATCAACATATGAGCTCACTGGTTGCACAACAGCACATTATTACCTTCCTGTCGCTAACTTCAATAGTAATAGGAAAAAATAACTGTTGATCCTGTATTACTGTGAAATAATAGGCAATTTCGTGGAATTTGTGCTCATTTGTCAAGATTTCCACACTGCTCCTAGTGGAGTGAGGCAATGCATTGTGCTTGAGTTTATCCATACAAATGCTGACCCTGAGCCTGCTGTTGCTAGGAAACGGACTCCGGGGCCTACACCTGTGTTGCCTCCAGTTTGAGTGGAGAGACGAGCTGGAGTGGTGTACTCACAGTAAAAGGTAAAAAAAACAAAAAACACACACAAGTGCCATTATCACCTTTATGTGTCATTATCCTTGACAAACTGCATCATATCATCTTCAAACTGAGGGAGCCATTCCATTGCAAGCTTGCTCTGTAGATAGTGCTGACATGAAATCAGATTTTTCCTGTTCAATATTGATTTCTGTTATAATGTCCTATAAATCTAGACTAGAAACACAAGTATTTTCTGATAGACTCTGATCTGAGAAACAGAGCCATAGCTCACAGAGTAATAACTTGGATGGCATGCTAATATCTTTATCTTTACAGAGAGTGGTGGCCTCTCAGCACCACCGGTTTCAGAGCCCTACCAGCTGCCCGGTCCACCCCAGAAGCCCGTCGTAACTGATGTGACCCGTAACAGTGTGACCCTTACCTGGCAACCAAACGCACATGAAGGCGGAGCGGCTGTCACCTCTTACATCATTGAGGCTTTCAGGTGAGCTGGCGGACGTCTTCATTCTGCTGCCTTCCTGTTTGTTTTCCTTCCTAGCCAAGAAAATATTGTTTCTTGCCAGAGGCTACTACAGGGGTCTATTCTTCATTTTTTATTAATTCACTGTCACTGTCCTAGCGTCGCTGGTCAGCCATGACAGACGGGGTAATACCACTGCGTGGCTGCCCCATCCCTGACCCCTTTCCCCCGCTCTACTGCTCCTCACAGTCATGCGAGGGCAGCTCCATCCTGTGCTTGCATATCACATCCTGCCTCCTACAAGAATCACTCCCCTCAGGCGGCAACCTACTGCCAGGGAGATCTAAATTAATAGCAACTGTATTGGTGTTCTACAATTGAATTTCAGACATGGACTGGAGAACTCTGGCTTATTTAAGGGGGGTATAGTTTTATGAATTATTGAATTATTTTATGCATTTAGGTTTCTTGTGGCAGTTTAGCAATTTAGCTTTACTTGACTGTTTTCCGCCCTCTTATTAAGTGGTTTGCAACAGTGCCTGTTATGTAAATGTCCTGCATATTGGAATAGCACACAGTGTTGTTCATTAGGGCAGGCTAAGTTTTTGGGCAGTTCTGAGCACATGGTTTTGTATGGAAGCCCGTTTCAGCCACTGAATTAAAATAAAATTAATTGTGAGTTTTTATCTCACAATTCTGAATTTTTCTCGCAATTGTGGCTGTAAATAACACAATTCTGACATTTTTTTCTCAGAATTCCATGATAAACTCGCATATGTGAGTTATAAAGTCAGAATTGTGATATATTATTCAGAGTTGCAATTCTGATTTTTTCCCCCCTCACAATTCTGACTTCAGAATTGCTGTTCAAATCTTGCATTATATACTTCTTTTTTTTTTTCCAGAATTGTCAGTTTATATTTTACAATTCTGACTTTTTAACTTGCAATTCTGAGAAAAAAAGTTTTGTAAACTTGCAATTGCTAAACAAAATGTCAAAATAAAACGTTGCAATTGCTTTTTTACATTTTTTTAAAATAAGTGGGAGAAACTTCCATAGTTTTGGTGGTATCACAATTTCAAATTTTTTATTTTAACATAGTTTTTATAAATGTGCTTGGTTAGGGTTATGTGTGTGACTGTCAAAAATAATGGTTTCGGAACAATTGGAGCAGTGAGATTATTTAAAAAAAATATATATACAAGTGTGTGTGTATGCTTGCATGCCAGTGTCAATAAATAAATAAATAAATAAATACAGTTTTAGGGTATGTTCTCGTCTACAAGAGGTTTGTTCATAGAAGCATAGCTTGAGAAGTATTTTCACTCTGATAGCTGAGGGTCTCAGTATGACATGCTAATGAATTCAAATGTAGTCCACACAGACACTTCTTTATGCTACTGTAGGCTGGCTGAAATGGGGCTACCTCTAATTACAGAACCAAGGTCCTGCGGTCCTTAGAGGGAGGGCAGTCAGCAAACAGGCCGTTCGGCAACGGAGATGTAGAGAGCCACACACACGCACACACATTTTCATTCTTTCTCTATTTCATATACACACACTATGTCTCTGTCCTCTCCCTTGCCCCCTGGGTAATAGTTAGCATGGCCCCACATCCTTAAAATTGATTCTTTATAGAGTGCTGTGGGGCTGAAAGGGGTGTTTGCTATAAAATTTCCTTCCCTGAGGTGCTGTGGACCACGGAGCGCTGGGAAAGGAAGATGGAGAGCAAGTGAGGGATGGAAAAGAACTGAGATTGCGGATGAGGAGG
Organism: Enteromius mattozi; assembly: GCA_032359235.1. Classification (NCBI taxonomy): domain Eukaryota; kingdom Metazoa; phylum Chordata; class Actinopteri; order Cypriniformes; family Cyprinidae; genus Enteromius; species Enteromius mattozi. Next base: position 18,152 of record JAUMHE010000221.1, on the reverse strand, counting down.
ATTTAGGCTTTTGACACCTCGATACGCAGGGAAAAAAAGAAAAGGTTTATGTTGTGGCCCACTTTTTGAATGTATGCACGTTTATGCAGGTGTTTATAAGAGCCCAATCACGGTCCTGCTGGAGAAAAGGGAATTGTCTGCGCCTCAGCCTTTCCCCGTTTCTTCCATCCCAGCTGATAGCAAAGTGACCTTGGATTTATCGCTCCTATCGGTGGCCCGCTGAAGGAATATTTACGAGGTTCCCAGCATTTATGGCTTGGCCTAATTGTGCAGGTCGGGCTTTTATTGGCTTTGTGTCTGTGGTAGGAGTTGCCACTGGGGAAAAATAAACCTTGAACACACCGCACGTGACCGCTGCTCTAAACAAGGATGATGGTTAACCACAGACAAGTGAAGAGGAATATCCCAAAGCCTTCTGGCACAGACAGATGTCTGTGCTTAATGCTCATTGTTTATCAGATGGGGATGCATGTTGTTATGAATCTTGCCCACCTGTATGCCACATCTAAGTAGCTCTCTTGGTTCTCATTAAGTCAAGTTCATATTCCTCTATGCTTAGGTGTGATCTAGATGCTAATAAAAAGCTGTGTTCTTAAATTCTGTACCTTGAAAAGCCAATGTTTTCAGTTTACGTTTAATAAAATCTCAGTTCAGTATCCAAGGTGTTATTTATTTATTATATGCACTGCATTATGACAAGCCCAGTCTGTGCCGTAAATAAATCTATCACAGCAGAGATCTTTTTCTAGTCACGCCACGCACTGTCAAGCCAAAGGCTACTAGAATAGCATCACAGAAGAGCTGGGTCATTAAACAGACACATGTAATGACAATCAAACGAATGCAGATAAACATCTATGACATTGACTTTGCTGTTAAACCCTTCTCTCTCTAATGCCATGCAACAGCTTCAGGACAAATGTAGGACAAAACATTGGCGTATTGATGTTTTATTCAGATGGAGCTCTATGAATCTGCTGGTTTTGATATTGTAGAGCGTAAATAAACACGTATGGAATTAATGTTTATGTAAATATGATGAATAATTGATGTAGTAATACAATCTCTATAATCTTTCTATTTTTTCAGCCAATCAGCAGGCAGTACTTGGCAGACAGTTGCAGATTTTGTGAAGCTGGAGAAGCACACGGTCACTGGACTGTCGCCAAATACCATTTACCTGTTCATTGTGAGGGCGGTCAACGCTTACGGCCTGAGTGACCCCAGCCCCATCTCAGAGCCCGTACGCACACAAGGTCTGTACGCTGGAGACCAATCAATTTTATGACCTTTTTAATAGAGATCTTTAAAAATGTGTAATACAAATTATATGTTGTATAACAAATTACATGTGAAGAGCAAAATAATAGTGCCTGTTTTTACAGATTATATATATGAATCAGTTCCTTTTAATGTGGATTGGATCTAACAATGAAAACATATTTTGCACTAAAAGCAGAAAAACAGTATTATATATCTATTTTGTGTGAAAATCCTCAACAGTTTTTTTTTTAATCAAATGTAAATTCTGGTCCCAGTTACATTTTATTGGTTAAATAAACATTACTAAGGAACCAAGGATCTCATCAATTTATTGTTTATTTTACGTCTACATTTATTCCAAAATAATAATTCAAGGCAGTTACAATTTAACAATATATTTTATTTGTGAAATCATGTTCAGCTATTCTTTTTAATAATTAGCTCTTAACTACTTTTGGATTTTTCAGATCTTCAGTTGTCTTAATTATATTGTAATCTGATTTAATTTTAATTAAAAACGTAAAAATAAAATCATGTAGAATAAAATACCATAATATATAAACATTTTACATTTTAAAAATAAATAAATAGGTTGATATATGAATGATAAATAGATAGACTGACTTTATTAATCCCTAAGGATACAATAAATAAAAATATAAAAAAAATATAAAATAGATAAATAACATAATTACAATATACAGACAAAATCCAAATTGATTATACAATATAATAGCTGTTGGTAAAATGACTTTGTATATTGTTCCTTGTAACTAAATTAATTTTGAGCTAAAAGAACTTTATATATTGTTTATAATGTTTTTCCATGTTACCTTAATTTTTCACATAAAATGATGTCACAAAGTGAACTTGATTATCTTTAATCAAAATAAAATGCATAATTTGTCTTGTATTTTTTGTTGCAGTTTTTTTTACCTATTTTTAACTTGATTACTTTGACAGTTTTCTTGATTCTATATTCATATAGACACAATTTAAATATGTTAATATTAGATGTTTCTTGTTGTCTTTTGCAGATGTGAGTCCTACAGGTCAAGGTGTGGACCATCGACAGGTGCAGAGGGAGCTGGGAGAGATGGCTGTGCAGCTTCACGAACCAGCGTTGTTGACGGCATCTAGAGTGAAGATCAGCTGGAATGTGAGTGCCGCTAATATCTGGCCTCCAAATCAGCCCCTCGTCGGCCTTATGATTCTCCTGCCAGCTCACCTTATCTCATTTCTCTGTCTCGCTTTCCCTCTTTCCATCTGTCAGGTCGATCGTCAGTCTCAGTACATCCAGGGTTATCGTTTGCTTTATCGTCCTGTTGGCGGCTCCTGGTCCCAGCAGGAAGTGAAAGCTGCAACAGAGCGTAGCGCTGTCATCACTAACCTGCTCAAAGGGACGGAGTACGAGATTAAAATACGACCCTACTTTAACGAGTTCCAGGGAATGGACAGCCGCCCGCTGACGTTTCTCACGCCAGAGGAGGGTAAGATATCTGCAGCTCTTTTAGTTTCCATTTGATGCACTTCAATTTAATTTCGTTCTAATGAATTCAATTCGGGTTCATTCAGCCCAGCCCAACTCAATTCTATTCTGTTGTACATAATATGAAGATGAATCGCTTCATTCAAGCAAATAAAATTATGGAGGGGGCTAATGTAGATTTACTATTAAGGACACTCACTTTTCAAAATGTAATTTTAATTGAATTCTCTTTCAGTTCCCAGTGCCCCCCCTCGTGCTGTAACCGTGGCAACAGTCAAGCTCAGCAACAGCTCAAGCATCAGTGTTTCATGGCAGCCTCCTCCCACTGAGATGCAAAATGGAGTCATACAAGAGTATAAGGTATATTTTAGATTGCAAAAGTCATTCAACAAAACAAACTTAGTATATCCCAACCAATGTAATATTTATTCTAGCTACTTATATCAAGTTTGTAATGTAATGTTTTTAAGCATTTGACATTTATTCCAAAATAACAACTCAAGCCAGTAACAATTTAAACAATATGTTTTATTTGTAACTTATGTTTAGATATTCTTTAGCTTTTAACTACATTTTTATTGTCACAAGGAGATTTACCTTAAATTCCATAACGCAGATCATGTTTCCATGGCATTTATATTCCAATCTTGATGTAACAAAGTGGTTATATCTAAGTGTGTGAGTTCTTTACTTACTTTTTAAACTATTATTAATTATAGCATTTTGGAGTATTGCATAACAAATTCTGGATGGAAATGCCAAGATGCATATAAATTTTGTATCCATTGTAGAAAACATGCGCATAAACTATAACAATATTAAGAATATATTTCTTAGTTTTGTCATTCTAAAATGCTTGAGCGGCGTCTCGTCAAAGTGCTTTGTTATAATTAACTGCCAAAACAACAGGCTCAGAAAATGTGATAACGACCATATTTTGTCTGCATCCTCTGAAGCTCATAATTTATTGTATACAAAAATGATTAGATAGAGTACCTTCTCCTACTGCAGCAAATTAAAATTTTCTTTAGCAAATGTTAATCAGCAAGTGACAATTTTGATTTCCTCAACTCACTGGATGGAAGTGGTGCTTTATTTACAAATGCATGTTATTAAATTATGTAGTGCTGTGCAATGATTATTTGCAATTAATCCAAAAATAAAGGTTTTTGTTTATGTAATATATGTGTGTGTACAATGTATATTTATGTATATATAAAGACACACACATACAGTATAAATGTATTTAATATATAAACAAGATATTTTTAAAATATAAATATTTAATTTTTTTTAATATATACATGCATGGGTGTTCAGATGTACAAAATAAATATAAACACCACACACACATATATTATTTACACAAAAACTTAAATTTTTTATGCAATTAATCAAGATTAATCATTGCCCAGCACTAGTTTTATGCAATATTCCAATTTTGCACACAGGTGTAGTTTGTATTGGTTGAAACCATAGCTACACCATTGTATTGTTTATTCAGACTGGTTCATGAACGTGGAATGCGTACAAACACAAGAGGCGGGGTCTATAACATGAACAATCACAACCAACCATAACCATATATCGTGATGGAGGCATTGTTTCTCAATTACCCCCCAGCCGACTAATTGCATGCTATAGGGGGTCTGTTAAAACTCAATGGGCTCAGGGGAGGCGAGAGAGGTGTTGTTGTCTTTCTGCAAATGGTCAAGGACCAGGTTAGGACACTTCAGTATTTTTAAGGTCAGATTTCATTATCATCTCTTTTCAGGTTTGGTGTCTGGGTAACGACTCTCAGACACGCTACCACATCAATCAGACGGTGGATGGAAGCGTGCTGACAACTTTATTAAAGGGGCTTCTACCTGGCGTGCTGTACCAGGTGGAGGTGGCAGCAGTGACCAGCGCAGGAGTGGGCACACACAGCCAGCCCGTATCTGTGCTAATCAGTGAGTGCTGGCCGAAAAACCAGCCGTGACTATTATAAACTAAAAGAATTAAACAGTAGAGTGATGGGCTTGTGGAGTTGAAGTACAAAAAAATTGTGTAAATTCTCTTTGATTGCTTTTTAAAGTCCCGCTATGAGACTAAATTGCTTAATTCTTTCCAATAAGCTGAAGTCCTATTAAGACATTCTGTCTGAGTAACACTTTGATCTGTCTTTGCTCTCTTTTCTTTTTCTCTCTCCTTTTCAGAATTGCCCGCAGAGCAGCCTACAGTCACAGGTGGAGGCAGCGAATCTGACGAGAATGTAAGTCTGGCTGAGCAGATCACAGACGTCGTGAAGCAGCCTGCCTTCATCGCAGGCATTGGCGGGGCATGCTGGGTAATCCTTATGGGATTCAGCGTGTGGATCTACTGCAGACGGAAGAAGAGAAAAGAGCTCAGCCATTACACAGCATCATTTGCATACACACCTGCGGGTATGCAAGCACATATCACACCAAATGACAGTAAATAATGATTTAGCAGTGTTATTTTAATATTTAAATACTAACATTATTTTAATTTCAGTTATAGTTTTAGTCTTTTTAGCACCAAATCTTGTTTTAGACCAGTAGGGCGCCAAGTCAACATTGTAATTGTTTTTTTAAAAGGCATGTTTATACTATATTTTGTTTCAGATTTATTTCAGTTAATGTAAATAATTTTAATAGTCTGAGTTTTGATGTTTTTACAATCACAACACTCACTTTTAGCCTTATAATTTCAGTTTTTGGATCTCTTGCATTGTGTATATACATTTTCTTTCATCTCTCTACAGTTGGTTTCCCACATGGAGAAAGTTCTGGACTTAATGGACGGTAAATGGCACTTTTAGCTTCTTAAGCATCAATTCAGAGTATAAATACAATGACATTAGTTCATTCTGTAGTTACTGATATTTTTGGATATTTCTGGATATGTAGGCCTGGTATGTTGGGTGCTAACATGGGAAATTACCCGTGGCTGGCTGATTCTTGGCCAACTACCAATCTTGTGCACAACGGGAAAGACTCTGTGAACTGCTGTACATCTAAACATGACACCCCGGAGAGATACTATAATGGTAAGACTCGCTTTTATATAGAAACACCACCGGCTGTACTGTTAAATTAATTTAACACTAAGTTTCCACAGCACAGTGTCTTATTAATTAAACTCTAATTAATTTACCATCGCTTCCTCAGAGGCGGGAATCTCTAATTACCTCAACCAAAATGAGAAGTACAGCGCAGACTCCAACGAGGGTCCCATCTACAGCACCATTGATCCCACCAGCGAGGACCTGCGCAGTTTCTCTGCTCAGTTCTCTCAACATACCACTCCCTACGCCAGCACTCCCATCATGCCTTTCACCAACCAGGCGCCCTGCAGCCCTGAACAAGATGGCAGCCACTGGATGACTCAGCCTGGAACCTCCAATGCTCAGTATGCCCAGCCAGACCGCTCCAAGACTGATAACGGTATGTTTCCAGTCTCATCTGTTCAGTGCTAATACGAATGCTGTGCTTGGCTGTGTTACTTTAGTATTTTTATACACTCTTGTAGTGCTTTGATTTTTATATTTTTGGTTTTAATTTTAGTCATTTTGGTGTATGCTTTTGTCATTTTTATTAGTTTTTTTTTATATTTTCATTTAGCTTTTATTTATATTTTTAGTTATTATTTCAGTTAACTTCCATTGTTTCCATTTTTCTTTCCATTTCATTTTAGGTTTATTTCAATTTCCCAAAATTAGATTTTTAATTGTTTTATTGAATTTAATTTTAACTGTAGTTTAAAAAAAAAGCTTAATATAGGTGTTTGTTATTTACAATATTGCTTGCTTTCCTACAGTAAAACAGCCAAAGCAGAAGTTAATGGGGAAGCCGGTGAAAACACCATCTCTCAACTGGATGGATGCATTACCGCCACCACCTCTCTCAGGAGATCTGGATGAGTGTGAAGAGGAAGATGATAATGAACTAATCCAGGACATGGGGTAAAGTTCACTGAAAGGCTATAGATTTAGCTCAGTGCTGTGCCAGCCTGACCAGCCGGAAAAAATAATGTTAACATTATTTAAACTAAGAAACCACAATTCTGATTCTAATAGTGATTTGACATGTTATTTTATCTTGATAAAAACTTAGTAAATCAGTTAATAGCTGCCCAGAAAATGTCTCAATCAGGACTTTGGCAGACAAAGCAAATCTCAAATCTCTCTCTGAGTTCACACGCACACAATTTCAACAATTAATTTTAGTTTTTAACTTCATTTCCATGTCTACATGACGACATCTTTTACCAATTTGCAGCATGCTGGCTAGCTGGGAGTATGGCCTTACTTAGCCTTCTGGACAAGGTTTTGCTGATTGTTCCAGGAACAGACTCAGAATTCTCAGGGCCAGAGCGGTTTGATTGCTGTTGACAAGGCTGTATATAGAGTCTAACAAAGTTAGCGATATTCTACCCTTGAATCTGGCCTGTTTCCTCATGACGGCCTGACTGAGTTATGTTTTCTTTTCTTGGTCTGTATCGCATTAGTTCCTTGTTAGAGAAGCACGCGGTCAGCAGTAGCCACAGAATGCCCCGGCCGCAGGCTCTGACGGGTAGAGACACTCTTATTGCTTTCTGCTGCCATTTCAACCCAATGGCTGCCCGTGAGGGGCACTAACAAGGGCGAGTCACATTAGCCGCAGCGGTTAACCATCCCTGGCTCACAGTGAAGATCTGTGAATCCGATAACCTTGACATAGGCCCCCGCAGTAACCACATTAGCCAGTGATCGGTACAACCCTTCTCAAGTTCCTTCCTCCGAGCATTAGACGTCTCTCAGGGCACAAGCACACAATGAACACTCACAGCCAGACTGGATTTTCATGACTAGCCCTCAAAAGTGTGATGAGCTAATGAATCATAAGGTTAACCTTTGTGGCAACCCGAAGGCAAGAGCATAGGCTCTGTTACTGCAATATGACTATAATTTTAATAACTCACCCTTCAACTCAGCGAGGCCCAAGAACTTAACAAAAATATCAAGCAGCCACACAAACCAAGAGCGTGCCATGTGGAGGTGTCATTCAGCTCAGCGGTTTGCCCTCAAAGTGCCCAAGGCATAAAATTGAGTCAGTGTCACTCAAAATACCACTGCATTTAACTTCTTTTCCATCGCTCTTGCATAGATTGAAAAGATCACGCATTTAGTTATCTGGAGGCCAGGCTGTCTCTTTTGACACAACAGCAGTAGGAATCGATATGCCACCGGTTGCATTGACCCGGTGATTACTGCAGCAGGCAATCATAATGAGTGTGCCGTGATTGATTTAACACAGAGGTGCTTGTGTTACTTAACCCTCTGCTAAAAATGAGGGAATTTAGTTATAGTGCAGAAATAAAGTCATATACTCGCCCACTCTAAGTGAGAAGGGCAAGCGAGTAATAAGAAAAGTTTATGTTATATTTATAATAATAGATAAGTGGTGAGTAGAATATGTGCTCTGGCAAATTTGATGTGTTTTCAATATGTTAATCATAAGGTTAGTTCACCTAAAAAATGAAAAATAGCCCATGTATTACTCACCCTCAAAGCATCCTAGGTGTATATGACTTTATTCTTTCGGACGAATCCAATCAGAGTTGTATTAAAAGGTGTCCTTTAGTGAATCAATGCTTTTTTGTATGAAAGATATCCATATTTAAAACATCATAAACACTTTTTTTGTCACTGTTGTTGGTCAAAGTCGTTTCGTTGGATGGCATAGCCTCACGCATGCGGCGTTGATTAGTGACGAACATGGACAAGCAACGGAGAGAAAGCAAAACAAAATGCCAGTCTTGAATTAGAACACAAAACGAGGATTTATAAAGTAAAATGTCGGAAGGTTTCGATATAAGCCAAGGCTCCTGTAAACAAACTTGCAAGACTAGCTGAAAAAAAGAGAAAAACAACTAACTACATTTCTGAAGCTTGGAAAGGCAAAGGATCATTTTTAATATAGCTAATATAAATATAGTTTTAGGTCTGCATTAGTACCTGTAAATAATATTGAAACTTTTCTTCTCACTCAGGTCTGATGAGGAAGAGTGGTGTCCTCCTCTCCCTGATAGGACTTATCTCATGGATGGCCTGATGGAGGATGGCCCCGCTCCTCCTCCTAGAGGAGAGGCTTCTTCCCCCACCACATCCTACAGCCACCAGTCCACCGCCACCTTAACCCCGTCTCCCAGAGACGATGGCCACTGCCATGACATACCACGCTTGCACCAGCTCGAACAGCCACAGATAGCACGGTGAGACACGTAAACCTTCAAATAATATTTCACAATTATTTGGCGCATTAGTGTTTATTTCTCTTTTTTTTTTCATCTTTTGGACAGTTTGATTTGACCATTTGTCAATATATACTTGTTCTAAACTAAATTTGATAAGATGCAGCATAAACGACATTTGCTTTATTCTCAAGGCGATGTTTACTTTAAAATACTTAATATAAACCATGCTTCATCTTTCAGGAAACTGCTCTCCTGCACTTTACTTTATTCCGCATTAATAGAATAAATTTTGTTTTCATTCTCTTAGGAGAATTTTTACAGTGTTATTTGTTCCTGCTGGAGAAAACTTGTTTTATGAATAATTTATTCCTCTGCAGGTCCGTATTTGTAGATTATCATGGCACAGAGCAAATATTGAGACTCTCATTAAGCTTGCTGGTAGACTGCAGTGGCGCCAAGTATTGAAAGATCATTTACTTTTACAAAGTGCTGATCTTGGCCTATGTTTTTAATTTAATATGAATTCATATAATAGCGTTTGTGTGCCTTGTTGGCTTCAGATCTTGGTTAAAACAAAGATCTATTGAATGGGGTGCATTTTACTTACTGTACTAGCAAATTTTATGCTGTCAAACTTTGTTCTAATTGACCAAACACCTTTTTTTTTTTGTGGATAGCCGGTTGCCTTGCGGACCAGTGCCTGTGCCACGAGCACCAAGCCCCCCTTTTACCCAGTCCAACCCTAACCTGTCGGCCAATCAGGAGTGCCCTGACAACACTGTGCCACACCGCTCAGCACACAAACGGGATCTGAGCCAAGGAGCTGCCCAAAGTGTAGAAAACATCAGTAACACCACACCAGGTGTGTTTCCATTTTCTATATAAATGTGCCACAGAAGCTCAAGTATAATAGAACTTTCATGGTCACGGCAATATATAATTAGACATTTTCTAGCTAAGGCAACTTTTATAATAGCTACAATTGTTAAAGCTGCTTCATCCCCCTTTTTCAGGTCGAGCGAGGCCCTCTGCGGACCACACACCGCCTGGGCAGAAGTCCAAAGTGAAGAAGAAAACCTCCAAGAGCGGTCAATACCGAAGAGATATACTGCAAGGCGGTGAGTTACTGACCAGGCCTTTTCTAGAATGGAGTTAGTTAATCATTTATCCTGCTCCTGCATACTTAACATGCTGGTCACATCTCTGCAGATCTGCCCCCTCCACCAGAGCCGCCTCCTGAAGATGAGGTCGACTGTGCTCAAGTAGGGGGATTCGAATGTGGGCAGACGTCCCTCGAGAGAGTGGGCAGCTCCCATTCCTCCATGGAGAGGAGAGAACAGGGCACACCCAACCGGAAAAACTCCTCTCATAGACGAATAGATGGTTAGAGCTGACACCTGACAATCTAATTTAAATCTGTAAAAATGTTGTCTCTTTAAAGGCACAAGTATATTATTCATTTAATAAATGTATGTGTGTATATGCAAGTATATATATATTAAATAGATTACATAGACTGGCTTTTTATTTTAATGAAAGTTATATTGTAATCAATGGACTTTTGAACCCTAACATTTTGGTATTGTTTGTGTTGCTCACAGCAGAAGATGATTTAATCCCTTACAACAAGCCCAACTTCCTGTCTCGGGGTCAGATGTCTAGCAATTGCTCCACAACAGGAAGTTCATCATCACGGGGATCAACAGGATCACGGGGGCACGGAACGGGCAGGAAGAGAAATGATGTAAGACCAAGTAACTTTTCTCACACTGGGAAAAATCATTTACTTAACCAGTATTTTTGTCTTTTTATCCACTAAAATGATCTAATGATCCATAAAGTGCCCCTATTACAACAGGTCCACATGCATGCAAGGTCAAAAGACTTCTTCATTTTCTTATAATATGCATTTATATTTACCTCATTTGTTCAACGAGTCCAAAACAATTTGTTCAACAATTTTTCCGAACTCCTCCGGTGGTTGGTCGATTTCATTTAAAGCAGTGTTTGTGAGCCTGTAATGCTCCAAAAGGGGCACCTAGTGGCAAAGAATGAATTTGCATTTTCATTTAGACTAATGTGAAAACAGTGGGTGGGCAATATGCTAATGTTTAAATTTGATGTCAACATGAAACATCTTGGGACTCATTTCAATGATTCAGAGTTGACCCTTTTTTTTGAGAGACAGTGACTTTATACACAATGTATTTTCTGTATTTTAAAACTTTGCAGGATGTTTTCATTCACTTAGAGCTGTTACACGAAAGGTACTTTTATTTGAATGCGTTTATAATATGCTTATTTAGTCAAATTGTCCAGCTTACTGTTTTACACAGTAAAACAACAAAACCAATTTTGCTTCTCGCATAAAGGATGTTTAGATATTTTTAAACTAATTCAAAACATAAAATACAGATTAAGACCATGGTTTTAATTGTATGCTTTCGAGATTTAATCCTCGACCTCCCAAATCCTAACCCTAATCCTAAATCTCAAACATTAGCCAAGCTTAGTCAAACACGGCTTCGCAAACATGCACGTTAGTTTATCTTTTCTTAACACTCATTCGCTGGTGAGACAGGAGTGACTAAGTGTGGATGAGTTTAGACTGGCTGAGTCCATCTGGCTGTTCAGCACAGAGTGTAAGTGTTCTGTAGTAGAGGCACGGGACGTTTAGCCAGCAATCAGACACTTCCTCTGAAGTACATTCCCTACTGCTTGCAGAAGAGATGCTACAACAGAATGATCTGTCTGTAAAGTGATTTTTCTCATATTAAACACTTGCACGATTATTTATAACCAATTTTTACAGCTCTCAAAATACAAAAGTAGACACACTTAGAAAATCCTGTCATGCTCTTCCTTAATACCATAGTACTTTTTCATGGTTAAAAGATGGTTTCTCATCATTTACAACTAGTTTGGTCAAATAGAGAATCAGATTAGGCAGAACTAGCCATAACACTTTTTTTTTTTTTTTACAGTGTTTCCCTAAAGACATGAATAGATGTGTGATGGGAACTGGGTTATGCACATCCAAGGTCACTCCATATGGGCTGAAGAGTCTCTTCAGATGTGTGACCCCCTCTCAGGTTACCCCCTCTGGAACATAAAAGACAGGCCACATAAAAGAGGGCTATACGTTCCCTGGGGAGAGAGTTTCGGGTTACTCCGTCCTGTCACGGTGGTTAGCGTTATCTTTCCAGTCGGACAGAGAGCGTGAATAGGGTCTTGACGAAGAGAGGAGAGAAGGGGTCTGCCCCTGAGATTGCCTTTATTCTGCGTCCTCAGATCTTGTCACGTCACATGATGGACAATCCCTGCTGCATTAAGTCATCTATAGGCATACCATACGAAAAAGGCTTTCTTTTGTCCTGAGAGAGGCCACAATTATCTGCTGAATAGACCAGCTAAGCTGGTCGACTAGTTTAAATGACCAGTTAAAACCATTAGTTACCAATGTAGGGTATATTTTGGCCACATCTGCAGTGGTAAAGCTGCTATTATGATTAGCATCTATATGGTCCTAAGCTGCTTTCAAATGCTAGTATTTGCATCAAACATAACTTTGTTTATTGATTCTAATTCAAATGTTTCTCCTTTGCTTCTCTTCCAGGAGATGAGATAAGGGCTGTGAGACGCAGGAAGTTTGACTTAGACATCCCTCTGTTTTCATTCGGAAGCTAAAGAAAAGAACCGAAGAGAAATGGAAGAGTGTACAGATTTCAGAGCGTGAATCTGGGACTTTTGATTACGTTATTAATTATTGTTATTATTGTTATTTATGACCTTCATGGGGGCATTTTTCATCGCGCTGTCACTGTAAATAATCATCCGTTGAAGCTTTTTACATGGGGTCCAGATGCCAGGAAAGAAGAGTATATTGTATTTATACATGAAAGAAGAAATGAAATCATGTTAAAAGCTCCGATATTATAGATAAGTTAATGTCTGAATGTGCCAACCTCTTGTAGAAATGTATACAGCAGCATTTCAAAGCATAATAATATTGCACTCTCGTTGTGTTGGAGAACAACAACAAAAAAAAAAATAGAAAGCACAATATGTGTTGTTTGACCAGCCAGCTAGACAGCCAGCCTCACGACCTAACTGAGCCGAGGACGCTTCTGTCTGTCCGTCTCGTCTCCGTCTGTGGATCCCCGTCATTGCGGTCAAAAGAGAATGTGGTCTTTTTTCCCCTCTTTCTTTTCAAAGCCAAGAGAGTTTGTCATTTGACGACTGTTGTGAACGATTGTACTTGTCTTTTTTTAAGGAGTGTTTTGGAGATTGTGAGGAAATGTATTTCATTAAAAAAAAAACCAAAATTATGTTCCTTTGACTAACTTTTTGGTAGTCCTTGTTGTTTTGTATAAATAAAATACATTTGCTGAGCTATAAGGGTTTGCCCTGGTATGAATCAGTGTGTGTGTGTGTAGTTTTACTAACGTTGTCTTTTTTTCAGCTTTAGTTTATAAACTAAATGAAAAACAGAAAACGTTTTCTGATATGTTTGTTTTTGTTTAGCAGTAGGTTATAGACGGTTTCAACGACAACAACATAAACAAACGTTACTGCGCATGCATGCTTTTGTGGCCCTAACTTAACTTCCGGTAGACATCCCAATAGAATCAATAACAGCAGCTATGTCCTTCTAGAGTAGTTTATTTTTTTGATAACAAGCAAAATATGTTTGCTACGTAAATCAGATGGATTTATCAAAAATGCAAACTCTCTGCCAGCAGGAGGTGCTTTAAGCACGAGAAATGAGAGGTTTCCCCGGTAACAGCTGTAGACAAAGCAGCTATGAGCTTACAAACGCTGCCTTATATGCAAGATAAAACGAAAACGGCATTTTCTAAAGACAGACTTCCTTCAGAAATACAGTGATATAAAAACACCCACGCCTCGGTTTGATTTTTAAATGTGCATTACGTGCTGATGTTTAGTCAACGAAGCCTTTTGGAAAATCGGTCCGTTTTGATATAGTGGCAGGTCGCCACAAATAAATAAATGTATGGGAAACACATTCCACAGCACAATAACCTGAAACCAACTTCATTACTCATTATTAGCTGCGTTTGTAGGCGGCAGCACTATGACAAGCCGTTGTGACTTTTATTCCATCTCAGGATATGACTTCTTGATATCAACAATTCACTTTTCACTAGTGAAAATGTTCATTCTTAATATCAAGAATCTAATTGTTGATATCAAAAATTCAGTTGTTGATATCTGTAAGTGTATTTTCACTAGTGAAATGTCTCCATAGACTGCCATTCAAAATCAACTGTTGATGTCAAGAATTCAGTTCTCACTAGTAAAAACCTTTTTATATATATATATATATATCAGCAACCATGTGGTTACTAGTAAAGAACATTTTAACTAGTGGAAATCTAATTGCTGATATCAAGAATGAACATTTTCACTAGTGAAAACTGAATTGTTGACATCAAGAAGTCATATCCTGAGATGGAATAAAAGTCAAAACGGCTTGCCATAGTATCACTAACCAGACGATAAACAAACACAGACCGGAAGTTAACTTCGGGCGCGCGCGCCCGATGAAACCGTCTATATTTAATATAATTCATATAAGTTAGGCCTATAATAGTATAATGGATGTTATGAATGTTTTTGAAAGTTTGTTTTAAAGTACTGTAATTACTTAGCTAACTAGTTAGGTCGTTGCTTACCTAGTTTACTCCGAAACTAGCAGGCCGCAAGTTTTCAACAACAAAGACCAGGCTGCACTATTCCGTGACCGTTAATCTTCGGTTTCTACGGTTACACCAGGCGCGCCGGCAGACACTTCCGCCTGACTGAACCGCCACTGAGGGGCATGAAATTACCTCTTCCAGGGCAACACTGGATGCTGAGGAGGAGAAAGGGGGGCGAATGCGGAGTGGGGAAGAGTAATGAAGAAAACACAAGTGTGGAGAAAGGGACAGGGAGTTAGATAAAGCAAGTAACTAGAAGGTAAAGAATAAAAGAAGAAAAACAAAGAATGCGAATCACTCCCACCTGAGACTCGCTAGCCTGAGGTGAGAAAAACAGAAGGAAAAAAACAAGTAGACATAAAAAGCAGTGTGTACTTACATAGACAATGAGTGAAAAGGAGAATAAAAAAATAAACAACGGTCTTTACCTCCGGTAACGTTACACTTCCATCCATAATGTTTGGTCCTGGCTAGGAAAGAGAACCCCGCGTGCTCCGATTCATTAACCATTCTTTTATTTATTCTGAGGAATAAACATAAGTGATAGCCTATATTGTAATGTATTTTGTACTGATGTTTTGATTACTACATGCTATCTGGGAATGCGCTGCCAAAACGGGACATGTGTAGATTTGACTAACAGGTTGTGATTTATCGTTGTGTTTGATTAATTAAAAAGAGCCGAGTTATTCGTTCGAGATTTTGACTTTACCCAAAAAACTTACGTTATTTTGTTTTGATCCATTAACCTAAACCGACTCTTTAGAATCCACTATTGTTATTCTGGAATCCAACTATTGGGCTTATTGTTTTTGATTCACTAATATCGAACTAATTCATAAAGTTGGGAATCATACGAAGTTGCGCTGTATTTGATTCGCTACAAAGAACTCGGCTCACAAGAGTCACTCTTTCTGAACTACAGCACACTCATGATCCGTTTTGCGCTTTAGATTTTATAGCGGCGTTAAAAGATTCGGTGCAAAAACCAGTTTATAGAACTCGGAGAACAGTGTCATTCGTTTCCATTAATAAATGAAAACACACACACAGTTTGTTTCTGTTAATTGTGGGGACTTTCCGTAGACTTATATTGTTTTAATACTCACCAAACGATATTTGAATCCCCTAACCAACTGTAAATCTAAACCTACACCTTACAGAAAACCTGTTTGCATTGTTACACTTTCAGATAAACATCATTTATTATCTTTAATCATTTTTTTTGCAGGTCAGTCCCCACAATGTCAAAAAAAATCTGGTTTTACTATCCTTCTGGGGACATTTGGTTCCCACAATGTAGCATAAACAAGTAGGCCTACACACACACACAAACACAGTAATTCTGGAACAGTATTCATGTACAAATAATAGCAATAAATTAAATCACCCCTTTTTTAACAAGGCTGTTGTTGATCAAATAACATATTCCACTCTGGTCAACATAACCATGTAGGTACTCATTTGAGCTATTACATTTTCAGAGCCTCATAACCCATGGGATTCAAATTTTCGAGCAGCTAGTCAAAGGTTCTTGCTTATCATTCTCAATATGAATCAATCCTAGAGGTGGATCACACGGAGGGTGCAATTTCTTGAGAGAGGTAGAGGGTACAGAGATCCTCTGAGCTTTCACCTTTGAAGGTCTCCTTAGAATTCAGACCAAGTAGTCAAGACACGCACTCTTCCTTAAGTGGAGACCCACTACCCATAAATCACTAGCTCATTCATTAGCTTTGTGTCAGTGGAGACACGCCCAGGAGGGCCAGAGGGAAGCAAAGCACAGTCAAAATACCATTCTCCCATTTCCATGTTAATTACAGAACCCCGAGATGGATGCCTTCAACCTCATTGTTCGTTTAATGTATGCAAAGTGCATGCAATTGCCACATTAAAACCAAGAGGACAATGTTCAAACAAGCTAGTAAAACAGCGGCTTTGGCATTTGGCTTTGAAATCAATGTCAAGATGTTTTACGACGAACACCAGGTTAAAACGGCTGAATGCTCTTTAGAGACGAGAAAAGAATGATATTAGCGTTTAGAGCCGCACAGCTGCTGGGCTGTAAGCTAGGTGCGTACGAGGACTCATTTATGTGGCAAGTGAGCAATGTTTGCGCCTCTGAGATAAACCGAACCATCGGCCCGTGAGAGCTTCTTGAATACGCAGTCAACTGTTTGGTGTAATCTCTGCAATTCTTGACCAATTGCACATAAATGCTATTCTTTTCTCTCCGCAGCCCCAGTCGAACTGCTTTGGATTTGTGTGCCATGCCTGTGGAGCGTAGGCTTTAGGGAACAGAAGGACCCTTGAGTTTAATCTTTCTTGGGGCAGATCTGGGTCAGTGAAGGCCAACAGAAGGCTGGATCCCATGGGGTCTGTGCAAAACACTCTGCCATTTCTCATCTCTACACACACCCGTCTCTGAACCTCCGACTGGGCACGGGACCCCGGGTAAGCCCACTCGACTGAATGGCGCGCCACACAGGGGCTTTAATTTTCATTTAGTGTGTTGACGGATGCAGAAGAGAGAGATGATGACTCAGGTGTTGCACATTAATGTCAATTTAGCCGATAATTTAGAGCCGCAATGCATTACCTTGGAAATCTGTCCCATGTGCTAACTATTCCTGGAAACATTTGGGGCTGTCAGAATTTAGAAATGGCCTGACAGAAATTTGGAGACAATGACGTTTGGTTTTTAACTTTCCTGGCATATGAATTTTTTTTTTGTGTTACTTGCTAAAGTCATTACTATTGCTATCACTTAAATACTTAAGGTTAGACATTTGAACAAACCCCTAACATTAAGTATTAAACTTTGTTGCAGAACTCATCCAGTAACATTTTTTGGTACTGAATGCTACCTCTAATTATGCAGATTGTTGAGCAGATTTGTGTGATTACTTTTTGAAACGATCAGATTTGTAATTTTTATGGGAGCCTATTTCCATCTTAAAAAATGACAATTATATTCCAATTCAAATGCAAAATCAAGTAACATTTTTTAAAATAAAATAAAAAAAATTAAAATGTGTTTTAATTATAAAATAATAAAAATGGACTCCTAAAATACAAAATGTCTTGTGTAATATTTCCTGTATATTTTAGATAACTAGTAGTAATAAGTAATAGTAATAGTGATTAATCACATCCAAAATAAGTTTTTATTTACATGATATATGTATGTATACTATGTCTGTTTTCATGTATATATAAATATTATTAGAATATAAAATAATTTCTATTATATAAAATATAATACTTTTATTAATATAAAAGTTTTTATTAACATGATATATGTGTGTACTGTGTATATTAATTATGTATAAATAAGTATATATATATATATACAGTGCCCAACACCCTTGGTAAATCTGAGCAAAGGTGGCTGTGAAAATAAATCTGCATTGTTTATCCTTTTGATCTTTCGTTCAAAA
>JAUMHE010000216.1:49178-67068 GCA_032359235.1 Enteromius mattozi | reverse complement strand
GTTACATACTACATACACATCTAGTTACTATGGAAGTACACAGGTATTAGGGACACTTAATATAAAGTGGGACCTGAGAAGCTTTTACTCACCTGGCTGCTGAATGCGTAAACTCAAATGTAAAGTTTTTTTTGTTTTGTGGAGAAACTCTTCAAGTAATGTAAACATATTCTACTAACCCTAACAGTCTACTTATACTCTAGTTAGTTGCCATGTCACTGCGAAGTTACTTATAGCTAGTTAAACATCAAATCTGGTGATGCAGTAGTAACTATGATGAATGTAGTTGCGAGTGTTTATCTAGGGCAGGGCAGGACAACTCTGGCCCATGACATCCACTGAGATCCTGCAGTTTAGTTTAGCAGTGAGCAATGTTTATACGTGACTTAAATTAAAAATTAAACGGATTCAATGGATGAACCAAAAAATTAGAGAATATTACAAATATGTGTTTGCTTTCCGAAGAAGAAACAAAAGTCTTAGGTTTTCATCAACGTGTCAGTGAGTCTTTGAACTGTCCCTTTAAGGCTCATAATGCCACTACTCTGACTCCCAGAGCCAGACATTTTTTAACAATAAACACGTTACATGTTTTGTGTATATAAAGTCACAGCAATCAGTACAAAGACACAGTCGGTGTATTTTTGAGTGCCCTGATGTACTTTAGCTTCCCTGGCTGAATCCACAGGGATTCACACACACACTTTTACTCACCTGGGAAGTATTAGACCGGCGTGAGTCTCACAGGTGCAGGAATGCTCACCTCTGCAAAGCCTAAATCATTACCTTACCCCCTTAAAGAAAAGGTTGGGGTTTTGAAACTGCAGAGCCTTCAAACCCAGTCATAATCAGAGAGATCTGTGCTTTTTTTTGGTTGGTTGAAAATCATATGTCTTTTTTACCTTTTCTTTTTGATAATTCTTCTGTTCTGTGTGTTTCTGAAGATCTGCCATACCTCAGCAGCTGAGTTTGGCGAGTGTGCCCTCGCAGCTAACGTCTCTCGTGTTTAACGTGCTTCCGATTGGTCTTTGTCTGGCTTTGGGAGAGGTTAATACCATCCGCTACCTGACAGCACATCTACCTGAGGCGAGCTCTCACATACCTGCCTGACAGAATGATGGACTGCCAAACAACACTTTCTCTTCTTCTTCTCTCATTTCCTCGCTTCTCCCAGACCATACATTCAGAGAGACTGAGTGAATGATGTTTATGCCGCTGTCAGTTCTTCTGTCTTTTCTCTCTTTTATTCTTCTCCTTCTTCTCATAAGTATATCTCCAGCTGGGAGCACTGCTAAAGGCTCTTTCAGGAGCCGTGGGCAGGGTGCAAATTAAAGTGGGGTTGTGGGTCTGACCCACCATTCAGGTTTAAACTCCAAAAGAAGTGAAAACAAAAGGTTTTAAAGGGGTTTTATGAAGTAGTTCCACATGCTACATGAGGGAAAGTTAACAGCATGGAGTAACCACAGGCCTCATGTCAGCACATAAACCTATATGGTGTGAAATACACTGACATCCAAAAGTTTTCGATTAGTAAGATTGTTTGAGTTTTTTTATAATAAATAAATGATTTGTTAAATAGTTAAAGCAGGAAGTCAGTGCAAATGCATTTTTGATGTCACAAAAGATTTCTGTTTCAGATTCTGTTCTTTTTGTTTTTTATGCTATTTTCATCAATGAACCATAATAAAAAAATATTCCATAGAAATATTGTGCAGCACAGCTGTTTTCAACACTGATAATAATCAGAAATGCTTCTTGAACAGAACAGCAGCATATTAGAATAATTTCTGAAGGATCACGTGACACTAAAGACTAGTGTAATGATGCTGGAAATGCGGCTGTGCATCACAGCAATAAATTAAAATGTAAAATATATTCAAATAGATAATAGATTTTTTCACAATATTACTGTTTTTGCTGTATTTTTAAGTAAATAATTGTACCCTTGGTACGCATAAGAGATGTTTCTAACTATATTATACTCAATAGATTATATATACTTACTTTTTATGATGATTGTCGATGCACATTATATTGGTCAGTTATATCAGTATCAGCTTTAAAAGTGAATGTTTAATGTTATCTGATTCTGTCCATCAAGAAAAATAGGCTACTGTTTACTTTATATGCCTTTTTGTATTTTATGTCCAAATACAATATTCACATTTTTAGACTGTAAGATTTTATTTTTCATGGCGCTTAAAAATTTTGTTCATTCATTATTTTTTATATTGTGAAAGTATATTTTCCTTTTATTAAAGAAAATTGTTCATAAACATGTATAAGCTTGTATTTTGATTGTAGAATTAGAAAGATTGTTTTCTGCAGTTGTACATGTACAATAGTTTTTATTTATTTTATTTTTT
Organism: Enteromius mattozi; assembly: GCA_032359235.1. Taxonomy (NCBI): domain Eukaryota; kingdom Metazoa; phylum Chordata; class Actinopteri; order Cypriniformes; family Cyprinidae; genus Enteromius; species Enteromius mattozi. Next base: position 64,702 of record JAUMHE010000216.1, on the reverse strand, counting down.
TATTTTTCAGTGTACATGGTGTCTGGTGTCATTTAAAGCACATAGATGATTTTTTTAGAGCAGTTTAACAAAATCCATTAAATTGAATGTGAGCTCTTAAAATGAGCTAATAATTGTCATTATTGGGATCAGCCAAAACTTTCATGTTGGTGCATTCCTTGTGTTGTAATCAGTTCAGAAGTATGTTTTCTGTTAAGGCTCTTCATAAGGTTCTTTTTCTTTCAGCTTCCTGCAATGCACAGATGTCTATAATGAAGTGGCAATGAATATCAAACAATGCTCATGGCATATAATTTTTTTGGAAGGCTATAGCAATTGAAAACAAGGTGGCAAAGGTACATTCAGAGGCCGAAAGTGTTCTCTGTTGCGCCGAAGCTCTGCCGCGAGTCCCATGAAAGGGCCTTTATCGTAGGAGATGAAATACTGCATGAAGATCTCTAAACTGTACTTTCATCTCTTCAGTCAGGCTTGAGCTGTGCTTTTGATAGCAAGAGGTTTTGTGAATCCACTTAAGTAGTGCTGAGAGAGTGTAACAGATCAGAGAGACAGATAAACCCCTGACGTCCTGCGACCTGCCACTCACCGTGACCCCTCCGCCTGTGACAGCCATGTCAAAAGAGCCAGACGGCTCGATATCCTCACACACTCCATAATTAGCCATTATAGTGTGTTTGTGCGAGGGACAGGTTCACCAGAGCCTCTCTAAATTGAGGAACCGCTGGGATTATGAGCGGAGGAAAACAGCGGGGCACCATCAAAGATGGCTACCCAGGCAATTTAGGATGTGACTTATTTCCCACAAATCCCGGCACCAGCGAGCTGTGTGAGTGTTTATGTGTGTGTCCTTTATCCGGAGTGTGATGCAACATTTCCCCTTAATAATATGCAGGGTGAGTGTAATGATTAGGGGATGTTGGGATAATGGGGCGTCCCTCTCTGCTCTAATACTCACTCATGGACAACCACACACATTAAATACACACTCCCTCTTCCTTTGGCTATCATTATTAATAATCTAACATTGAGAGGATACATTATTTGTTCAAGATATTCCAGCGTTGTCTGATTTCAATCCAGAATCATACAGTTACAAAGAGGGAAAAAAGAGAAGCATTATAATACACACAATTACATGCATAATAATACTTCCTTTTAAGTCAGAATCTGGTATAAAGGGGTAATTAAATCATGAAAAAAAAACTTTACCAAACTTTGATAATTGCCTTAATAATGCAGTGCAGATGATGAGACAGTGTGGGTTTTCCAAGAAATACGTGTACACTGTTTCTTGTAAATACTGTGTATTATGCACATTTTTGACAGACAAAAAGTAGCCTTAAGCTTTCAGCAATTTATTTATTTATTTTATTTTTTTTAACCAGGAAAGGATTGGTTTTGTACAAGGTTGTTTTTACTGTAACACAAATGTTTAATTTAAACCAATAATTGTAAAAATTCACCACTGTTCCATTGTTATTATTATTAGCAGATTTTGACTCCTTTGCAGGGTTAGACATGTTAAAGACTAATATTTTAAAACATGGCAATACCAATGTTATTTTACTATTTGCTTCAATTACAGTATTCATTAGGGTTTTTATTATTATTATTATAAGCAATTCCAGTGGGTTAAAAGCAAAAACAGCATTCTGGGATGCATTTTCTTTGCACTTACAGTACAAAGTAATTACAGTGTGCTGATTTATGAATGTATTGGTAATAAAAATTAAATAACTACTCAGACTTAATTTTGGATTAAGGTTGGGCTGGGCAATATATTACATGATGTATTCATGCGTATCTCGTGAGTAAAGATCACTACAAACTACGCAATATCACGTTCAGTATCGCAAATGAATCTCCTGTGAAACTGAATGCGATATTGCATAGCTTGTGCGATATATTGCCCAGCACCTAGATTAAGATAAGGTTTAGGTTCAATGTTAATAGTGTATGAAATGCGTTGCAACTGTGGATAAAATTATTTATGAAGTATGCAACTAATAATGAAATATATTATAGCGAATTGTCGCTAGTATGTCTTGTAATGTTTTGCTTGATCTCATAAAAAAGCTTAACTACTTTAATAATTGTGCTGATTTTGCAACTCAGTCTCACGACCAATTCGTACGTGTTTTATGAGGTGGCTAATTCGTACAATTTTGTATGATTTGTCTAAACCCCAGTGACTGGTAGGTTTAAGGGTGGGGTTAGGGTTAGGTCATTCATACAAATTCATACGAACTGGCAACACGTAAAATACGTACGCTTTAGCAAAAATTTTAAATCTAAATTCAGTGAGTGAGGTCATACAAATTTGTACGAATTAGCCACCTCGTAAAATACGAAATCCAAAATCCAAAACGATTTTGGATCAATTTGACTGATGTGATTTTTACAAAGTTTTGAAAAACACACATTTATAAGAGTAGTAAGCAGATCATAATAAAATATACAAATGATATTGTTCAAATGCGAATTTGCCAACAATTCGCTAAAATGTTATGATTTGCTATGACAGAGCTAGTTAGCAGTACATGATCAAAGCATGTATCAGTAACACTTTATCTTACAGTGTCCTTTTATACATGTAACATGTGACTATAATAGCACAACTGTAAATGAGGCATATATATATGAAATAACCCTAAACATAAAAAGTCAATGTCTGTTATTAATATGTGACCCTGGATCACAAAACCATTAATAAGGGTCAATTTTTCAAAGCTGAGCTTTGCACATCATCTGAAAGCTGAATAAGTAAGCTTTGCATATGTATTTGTTAGGATGTGACAATATTGGGATGAGATGAACTAATTGAAATCTGATGGTGCCAAAAAATCTAAATATTGAAAAAATCTCCTTTATAACTGTCCATTGGAGTTCTTAGCAATGCACATTAGTAATAAAATATTAGGTTTTGATATATTTACGGTATGAAATTTACAAAATATCTTCATGGAACATGATCTATACTTAATATCCTAATGATTTTTGGCATAAAAGAAAAATCCTTAATTTTGGCTGATACAATGTTATATTTTTGGCTGTTATATTACACAGTGACACGGACATCATAGAATAAAAGTGTATCCCATGGCATGAACCTACAAGTGAACAAATTGAGAAATTGAGAAACTAAGCAAGTTTTACTGGCTGTATTCGTAACATATAGTCATAATAGTCGTCATTTTCAAACATCTGGCTTTTGGGGACACAAACAAAAATGAGTGTTTGTGTATCTGTTTGTAGAGCTCATATGACACAGAAATGGTGAGGTATTGAGAAGTGGAGCAGGGTTTGAGAAGGTGTGGCAGATCCACAGTCACAGGTCCCAATGTTCCTAAATGCAACTATAAATATAGAGATGTGCAACAACTCCTTGAAGGAGAAAGGCAAGATTTCACTGCTCTCTCTCTCTCTCTCTCTCTCTCTCTCTTTCTCTCTGTCAGCAGTATTTTCGTGTGGGGAGAGGGGCTGTTCTGCTAGTACTGTCCTGTCCTCTGTAAATAAGGCGTCCTCATTCTGTCGTGAGGAGGAAAAGGAGCGTTTGACTACAATGGGCTATTATTGGCCATCATAGAGATGAGACAGACTCTCAGGGGAGCACAGCGCACTTTTCTGAACTGGAAACGTCGGCTGCGTCTCACTCTGTCTCTCTCCCAGCGGCTGCTGTGTTTTTCTTCACCGGGCTTGTGGAGGTATACGCTGATGTCTGGAAACAGGAAGGGTTCGCCCCTCGAAGACAAAGATCTCACACTCCCAACACTTCCCCTGTTTCACCGTAACAAACTCTGAAAACTTGGGAGACATCTGTAACGGTGTCAGAATAAATCTGACCCAATGAATATCAAACAGACAATAATGCATTTGTTTTTCTCACATCAAACGTTTTTCTCGTTTTGATTTTTTTTCTTTATGACTATTTACATCATGTAAATGTTTCAAATATATATATAGGACACCAAATCTCTTTTTATTGCTCACCTATTTTTAAAACAATTATATTCTATAAAATATCTGTAAAAGCAGAAATAGTGAGCTTCTAATTGCTGAATTGTTATTTGATCTGTAACATTAACTCATCCTTTCTGTTTTCAATAAGTGAATCTTTAGTGACCTGTTATTCACATTATTGATGTATCATGGATATATTATCAATATTACCATGTTATGTTTGGATAAAGACTGAAAGGGATCAGACTAGGCACATTTTACTTGTGGCTTTGAAAGCACTGCGTATTTAAACAGTTTTTCAGTGTAATGTCTTTTCTATATAGACTTCCATTGTAAATGAATTACTTTGTACTAATTTATTAACTTCCTTTCCTCTATACTGTCAACTCACAGCTCTCCTGTATGTTATAGTCTGTCAAGGCCTCCAGTGTGTGTGTGTGTGTGTGTGTGTTGTCCTCTAGGTGGTCAGGGCCCCTGATAACTAGTCATGCCTGAAACACAACAGACTCTGCAACACCATCCAGAATCAGCAACGTGTTCCTCAAAATACACACACTATCTGATCAATATTTAAAAGACATTTAACAAGCCTTTATAATGTGTATATTACATCAAACACCAAACACACACTTATCTCACCGAGAACTGTCTACTTCTACTGTTTTTTATATACAGCTAGCTATTAATACAATCTAACCCTAAGTCACAGCCTAACCCTAACAAAATAGCAGCTTTCTGTATTTCTAAAACTAATTTCATAATAATACTTTAAAAAAAAAACCATTTAAATACTTTATTTTCTACAAATAAGGACAGGTTTTGTCAGATTTAGCTCACTTCTATGTATAAATGTCTCCCCGAAATATAGTTAAAGTAGTATCACACGCACACACACAAACTTACTTCTGCTTATGTTCAGTATTCACAGAGATTTTATTAGATTTTGCTGTAAACTTCCAAAGTATATTAAGACTAAGACATAGGTAAAAAAAAACAATATATATATATATATATATATATAATAAAAATCAATAAAAAAGGTAAATAAATAATACCAAATGCAATGTTGTAATATCTTTGCTGTCTCTTTCTTTGTCAATGAGGTTAAATTTAACACAAATAATGACTTTAGTTTACGTTTGAGCTTTTTAGGTTTTCACATGGGAAAATTAATCTAATAATATCACATTATGTCCCCATTTTAGGAAAAAAAATCTCCATAATGTCTCAAACGTTTCCAAGATACGAAGGTTTACAGACAAAATTCAGATTTCAGTGTGAAAGTGAAACAGTTTACATCAAATTTCCTAAATACATGACTATCTGAATATGTCTTCATTTTATAGTGTGATATTTTTTGTTTTAAGACGGTAGGAAAACCAACATTTAATTGTGTTCATGTTTCAGATATTACACATTAAAGAACTACTACTTAAAAAGTGGTATATGCAATAACAAGCAGCTTAGAATTATTATTATTAATATCAACACACCAAGTGCATGTCATTAATAGAATTAGTCCATTGTTTATGTAAATACATGGCAACATGAACACTGCAAAATAAAGCGTGTCCATAATCTCTGTTATTTTCACATTAACTTTAAAAAGCCAACATTTCCAGACATCTAGACTTAGACTGCTGTAATAAAGTGGGGTTAATTTCTCCATTAATGACCGGAATCGAGTATTCCAGAGAGCTGTGCAATAAGCCGAGATATCCCAGCGTAACATGACACGTTAAAGCCTAAACTCCTCTTTATGCCGTGTGCGACTGAACAGCAGTGTTTGGAGTGGGTAATTAGCATAGTATTAGTGGATCAGTGGAAGATAGTCAGAGAAGGAGGGGTAAATCTGTCCATCACGTCCCTCTCTCGCTCTCTCTGTCACTCCTCTGGGGTCTTCCCTCTGTTCTGAATGTTTGAAAGTTTTGCGGTTATTCCCAGGAGCAGAGCTGCTATCAAATCAAAGACTGGCATTGCAGCAGTGACCAGCCAACCTCTCTCTCTCTCTTTCTCTCTCTCTCTTTTTCTCCAGCCTATGCTTCCATCAGAAGAAAGTCAGTCTCACAGATGCACTGGTTAACAATGCCATCTCACACACACACACACGTCCCGCCCGTCAGAATTGGGGGGAGGGTTCAGAACGGCGGCCTGACGAATGAGGGGAGCAGGTCCCCTGTGATTGGCGCGCTCTGAACATTGATGCCAGTTTCCATCTGTCATGATAGCCCCAGTGCTGAACCTTCAATCTGTCAGCGACTGCAGCAGCCCAGCGCTCACACTGATCTGGCCTGCTAAACACAGCTGACAACAGGCATTATCACAGCCAGCCGGAGAGAGAGAGAGAGGGAGAGAGAGAGGGAGGGAGGGAGAGATGTGTTAATTGTGGGCGGAGATGTAAACTGTCACCTCTCATCGGATTGAACAGCGCGTCCTCTGATTTTTTTCGACCCCTCCATGGCTGTTTTGATAAGCAGATGGAAATGTTTAGGCTCTTGGCCTTGTTATTTGGGAACAGAGAGCCGCTGATGGGTTAGAACCAAATAAACCAGAGACCTCCATGAGCCCAACAGATTTAAACGATTAAGAGTTTGTCCACGTTTGGATTTGAAAAATAAATGACTGAAATATTGTTGTAGGAATCGAGATTTAAAAAGGTTTACAATATTATGATAACAAATAATTAAGCCATTATAATGTCATTTTATTCATTCTCACCAGAATAAACATAAAAAAAATCACTATCATTGTTAGGGCTGTTTTGTGAGTAGTGCATATGGTGAAAAATTACTTATTCTTCAGCTGCTTACACCTGTTATCAAAACTATGCCACTTTTTTTTTTTTTCACTTTACCCACAAATACAAGAATTGCTCACACAAAATGTAAATTGCCTCACATCTCTTGCAAAATTAAGCACTGCATTCAAAACATCACATCTCACATTTGCAAACACCTTTGCCATAACATTAATTAGGGCCTGAGGACCCTCTTGGAATTGCTCCGTTTTTTATCATTATTATCATTATTATTATTATTATTATTATTCCACCGCGGAATGAATCAGATTTGTGAGGCCCTTAACATGCTCAAAAAGTCACGAAACTTTGCACACACCTCAAAAGTGGCGAAAATAGACGTCTGATATAGGTTTCAGAAGTGGGTGTGACAAAATGGCTCAATAGCGCCATCTGTTTACATTCAAAGAAGTGCCCCTCCCGCTACGTTTTACGTACAGTTACGGAAATCGTTACACACATGTAACACACCATTAGCAACAAAAAAGTCTCTTGGAGCAAAATCCGATACCCAACAGGAAGTCTGTAATTTTTAATAATCTCAGCAAATGTTGTGTCATTTTTGTCATTTTCAGGCGTCATACTTTAATGAACTCCTCCCAGAGATTTATTCAGATCAACACCAAATTTGGTCAGTATAAACTAAAGGCCTTTGCGATGTTAAATTGCAAAGATCTAGAGTTTTCGTTGAAGGGCGTCTCCGCGGTGGCCTGGTAACATTTGATGTTTCACCGTGAAACAGGAAGTTGTTATAACTCAGCCATACAATGTCCAATCTATTCTAAACTTCACATGTTTGATAAGACTCCTGACCTGAACAGATCTACACGCCCATGTTCAGTTATAGTCATAGCGCCACCTACTGACAACAGGAAGTGACTTGTTTTACTCTGTAACAAACTACTGCTAGAGATTTGATGACATCAACATTTTATTTGGTCAGTCTTATGTTAAGGCTTTTGGGATGGTAAATTGCGAAGATATTGAGTTTTCGCTAAAGGCCGTGTCCGTGGTGGCGTAGCAAAGTTCAATGTCTCACCAGGAGAATAAAAGTTACTTTCTCTCAGCCATAAAATGTCCGATCTGCTCCAAACTTTGCATGTTTGATAAGGGTCCTGGCCTGAACACATCTGAAGGCCAATATTCCATTTTTATCATAGTGCCACCTTCTGGCAACAGGAAATGACTTGTCTAAACTAACTTCAACATGCAATGTCCAATCTGCACCAAACTTTACATATTTGATGAGAGTCCTTGTCTGAAGCCATCTAAATGCCAAAATTTTAAATTAATCATAGCGCCACCTGTTGACAACAGGTTATGTTGTGCTTTTCTGTAACTCAAGCAAACCATGTTCAATCTGCAGCAAACTTGATATGTTTGATAAAAGTACTGGTCTGAAGACATCTACATAACAATATTCAGTTAAAGAGATAGCGCCACCAGCTGGCAGCAGGACGTTTAGCAAATCTAAATTACTTTTACATATTATTTCTATATATGCCTATTTAAATGCATATTGCTCTCTGTTGCCTGTCTTCCTGAATCCACGGGAGGTGGTGAGCCCAGGTGTGAGGGCCATTTCATCGCTGCTTACATAGAGTTACATAGAGAGTTATGTGTTATGTTTTTATGAAATTGAAAACTTGTGTATGGTTTTACAGATTTGGTGTGTGCTTCTGATGTTTGAGTGTCAGCTTTCAGAAACTGTGTGACAAGATTTTGTTTGTAACAGCTGAAAAAAATCCTGTAATACTCAACAAATGAAACAGTAAAGTGCAAGATCAAATACTTTAATATACACTACATTTAAAAAGTTTGGGGTCTGTTCCCCCCCCCCCCCTTTTTTGAAAAAGAGTATTTTGCTTCCTATAAGGCTGCATCTATTTAGTCAATAATGCAGTAAATATTGTGAAATATTATTATTTATATTTTATTTTATTTTACCTTTTCAGTTTTTTTTTTATTTTTAAAATTGATTTAATTTGGGGGGGGGATTTAATTGAAATGGCAATCTTTTTTTAACATTACAAATGTCTTTACTGTCAGTTTTTGAGTCAGCCCATAACTTTAAATTTAATTACAGTACAGGTCTTTGCTTGCTGTTTGTTTTTGTTTTTTGCTTTTTGCTTTTTTTTACTATTTCAGTTTTTTACTATTTTCACTATAGTGAAAATTTGCACAGAATAAAATTTCATGTTTTATTAAGATAAAAATATTGTAATTTTCTCATTCGCATCTGTGGTTAAGCTCTAATTATCCATTATTGTGCTGTGTGTGTGTGTGTGTGTGTGTGTGTTGTGGTCGTCCTTGTCAAAGCTTTCACTGACTCTCAGTAATTAGTGCAATCATGACACATCCGAGGAGCTGTTTCTGTGACAGCACTCAACAGAGACAAGTGTCCCTGCAGACAGAGTTCAGCCCCCAAACACACTCACACACACACCCTCATTCCCTCTCTCTCTTCTCTTCTATTAGGAAAGCATCTTTGGACAGCATTCACAATATACATCTCATCATCAGTGACCACAAAACACACACAAACTCTTCCTCAAACATACACACATTTATGGGTAAACACTGAGTATTTTGCAATACAATTTTAACCATTTATAAATAAATAAAAATTTGCCCAACTAAAATGGTAGCTATTTTTGATTACAAACGTACTGGGCATTTATTAGAGAATTCAATTACAAACAAAATTGTATATAAATTTGTGCTTTATTTTATGATCTCACATAGCAGTATATTTCAGTCCATACATCCATCATGTTCATAAAGGTGCTCCATAACAAATATATAACATTTAAAATTGTAATCAATACCACATCACATTTTAGCTTTAAAGGAATAGTTCATCCATTTCATGCAAATGTACCCACCCTCGTTGCAGGAAGTATTATTATGGATTAGGCCTGGTAGTAGTGTATTTTGGCCAAAAGCAATGCTTCCAGGTTAAAAACATCTTAATGATGATGATTTGTTTCTTACAAACATGAAGCTTTTCACTTCACAAGATATTAACTGATGTCCTGGAGTGCTGTGGATTATTGTGATGATTTTACCATCCGTTTGGGCTCTCATTCTGACGGCACCCGTTCACTGCAGAACGTTCATCAGTGAGCAAGTAATGAAATGCTTTTCCTTTCTTTTTCTCTCTCTCTTTCGCTCTCTTTCGTTCTGCTTTTTTTTAGCAGAATATTCTGTTAAATGGCGCTGTTCATCACATTTGATTTTGATTTTTTCTTCTTGGGTCTAATTTAGATTTCTATTTTCTAGTTAATTCAGATTCATTCATTCAAAACTTTTTGGGCCAGAAAAGGTAGCTCTGATGAAATGATGAACTGTATCACTGGGTAATCTTAAACAGATAATTGTCTCCACAATACAGCAAGTGACTTCTAGTTAGTATATGAAACGTAGTGAACTGCTTTTTCAAAGGGCAGCTCTAGTGTAGCCTAACTACTGTAAATTATGAGTTACTTAAAGGCAAGCGTGTGTGTGCGTGTATATGTGTGTCTGTTTGTGTGTGTGTGTGCAGGGCAGAGGTGGCACTGCGTTAGCTTGTGTGTGTAATTAGTGCTGGAGTGCTGCTAATGGCAGGCCGGGACAGACTGTGGCGAATGGCTGTTCTTTTGTGTGAAAAGGCTGCTCCTTCGCTCTCTACTTCTTCTTTTTCTCTCTCTCTGCGCTCTGTCCATCCTCTCGGGATCTCATCATCTTCCCTAACAGTCAGAGTGGGATTTAGTACCCTCTATTCCCTCACCTTCTTCCTCTCCCTCTTTCCCTCTCTCTGTGTGCCTCTTTCTGATGATTTGGAGCCGATTCACCTTTTAAGTTGTGCCTTTTCTGAGACTCATCTGTCCTGCGCTTTCACGAGAACCTCTGTATGTCTGCTGTAAGTTCATTTCTTAGATATATTTCTTTTTGGTTCAGTTATTGAAAACGTTAGAGTGGTCAGGATCTTACAGCTGAGCTCTCAACACAACAGACAAAGCAACATTTATATGTTTGACTTTTTTTTGTTTTTTTAGATGCCTTTAAAAATCTATTGTAGGACATGTGCCATACTAGGTATTAAATAAGTCAAAATATTATACAAAAAAATTTAAATATGAATGTATTGTTCTAACTGTACTGTATAATAATAATAATAATAATAATCTGTGCTAAACTACTAAATAAAGCATCATGTAGCTAACTCACAAAGGTAAATATTTTAAAATATATCATAAATAATGTAAATATAGCGTCAATGTATTAATATAAACCCCCGTATGCATCAAAACATTAATATTACACATTTCAGCAAAGCTTCATTAAAACTTTGTATATTGTGAAATGCACTTCTAAAATGATAAAATCACTCTGCAAACAAAGATAAATATACATGGTATGGGTGAGGATATCTCATTGCCTTATTACTGGGTGTGCAATGCCATCCTCAGTCCTTACCGTCCTTCACTGTATCACTGTATGTCATAGAGATTGTCAGGTATAGTCATCTGTAAAGTCCACATCAGTGCAGGCTGAGCAAAACAGCACGAGGTGACTATAAAGCCTCTAAATGAATGTCAGGTCCATCATTTGGGACAGAGCAAGTGCCTCAATCTCTTGAATATCTTTCAAAGATTTAATGCCACAAACCTTGTGAACCTCAGTGAAAATCAATGGTTTGTTATTCCTCTAATGTGCATGAATGTCTAGTACCTTAAAGTCAACCCCCAAATATTTTTTTCCCCATCATTTACTCAGCACTAGGCCTAATTTCTTGTGTGGAACATAAGAGAAGATATTATGAAGAGTATTGGTAACCAAACAGTTTTGGTTCCCATTGACTTCTATTATATAAACATTCTTCAAAATATCTTCCTTTGCATCAAGTAAAGAGTACATATAACATATGTAAATATATTTTAAATAAAATGTATTCGTTCGTTTGTTCGTTTGTTCGTTCATTTATTCATTCATTTATCTATCCATTTATGTATTTATTTTACTGGCATAACTTTAAGAAAATAATAATAAAATATTTTGTCAAACAACTAAAACGTTTCTGTTAAAGAATTTGTATTGCATTAATTACTTATTTATTTATTTATTTAAATCCAGACAAAACAGCATCATATACCTAACTCACAGACAAGGGTAAATAGAACTAAATATATAGTATCTAATAAACATAGATAAGTGAATATATATATATATATTTGAAAAATCATGATTTTTTTCATTGTGCCTTCCAATTAATCTCAATCAAACTGTTGTTGTTGTTTTTTATTATTAGGTTAAAAAATAACTATAAAATATAGCTAACAAACACAATAAAACACAATAAAAACATGACAACATAGTAAAAAAAAACATGAATTATCAGTTTTGGCAAAAAAATTAAAAATAAATAGAAAATTAAAAAACTTGTCATATACTTTTTCTACATATATTTTTAATGCTGCATAATCATAGTCTAAAATGAGAAAGTACTGCTTAATTCATGTCTCATGTCCTAAAGGGAAGTGAAACTGTTTAGTTAAGAATATTTTTCAAAATATCTTCTTTGTATTCTGCAGAATAATAAAACTCATACAGGTTTGAAATGATATGAAGATGAGTAAATAACGGCAGAAATGTCATTTTTGGGTGAACTATCTCTTTAAATGAGACTTTCAATCTGTGACTCCTAGCAGCCACCGCCAACCAGATCAGATTAAACCTTGTGATTATTAACTCTTGTCATTTTTCTGCCCAGCACACATCAGACAGAGCTCTTTCAGATATCACGCAATGTCCTGTTGAGAACAGTTTCTCTTGTTTTCCTATCGTTTCTCTTTCCTAACATCTAAGATTCATTTCCGGACTCTGAGAACCCATCTCTCTCTCGCTCTGTTTCAGCTGCAGAGTCTGAGCTTTGAAAGTACCCAAAGCATCCTGGGTAATTAGCCATTACGTTGCTGTCACAGAGGGTTGTGCAGTCAATACAGAGATAATTTGGGCAATGGTGAATGACAGCGCTGTCCGGGCTACAGGGCCGATCAAGGACAGAGCCAGCTGCACCCGGCATCTGTCAGGCCCATGAATCACACACACACACACACACACACTGGCCTGGCCACAGAAAATGCAAATCTACATCCTCAGCTTTCTTTTGTGCTTTCGGGCCTCTGCTTATTTCAGCTTCTCGATCATCTCCCTTCCTCCTCCTCCTCAATCTCTCCTCCCTTCGCGAGCGGAAATGGCTGCTTACGCTCTGTCTCTGAACGGTTAGAGGCTTGTTACTGCCGGTGGCAAATGAATGACATTGGGATAGAGGCCTCTCAGGCCCAAGGAGAGCCCTTAAGTAATGGCAACAGAAGCAGAGAGAGCGAGAGAGGGAGAGATCACAGCATAATGAAAAAGCTATTTATTTCAGTAATAAAGACAAATGTGCCACATTGATTTCAGTTTGGCTAATATGAAATAGAGATGTCGGAGCTTGTTTATTGTGTTTGTGTGCTTGGAAAGAAAGTGTCGGGTAAGCAAAGTTTATTTTACTGTCCTGACATCAGTGACAAACATTATACCTCATGCTTCAAGATTTTTCTTGCTGGATTTGGGCTTTTAGGTCGGACTCTTTTATTATGTTATACAACAGAATGATTCCATTTGTAGCAGTGAGTATAATAAAATATAAGTAGTGTTGTCAAACTATTAATTGCAATTAATTGCATTCAAAATATTGTTTTTGTTCACATAATATATATGTGTGTGTGCTGTGTATATTTATTAGGTGTATATAAATACACACACACATACATACAAAAATGTGTTATATAAATTATATGAATATAAATATATACATGTAAATACAGTATGTTTGTGTGCATTTATAAATATATAAAACATAATAAATATGCACAGCACACACACACACATATTATGTAAACAAAAACTTTTATTTTGGATTCGATTTATCAATATTAATCGTTTGACTGCATTTATATATGTAATATAATATCATATAAAATATAATATAATATAATTGGTGCTCTTGGACAATTAATTGTGATTATTAAGTGTGTATGAATACAGACACATGCACATAAATATGTTACGTTTTTAAATATATTTATATAAAATATAAGAATATAAATACATAAAATGTAAATATTTTCAAAATATATAATGTATTTGTGTGTGTTTATACATACATAATAAATAAACACAGAACACACACATATATATATATATATATATATATATATATATGTGTGTGTGTGTGTGTGTTCTGTGTTTATTTATTACATATATATATATATATATGTATATATATATATTGCAAACAAGAACTTTTATTTTGGATGCTCTAAATATATATTTATATAATATACAGTAAGCCACTGTTTGAGAAACATTTCAGTATATTGTATCATACTGTAATTTTACCTTTACTGATGTACCACAAAATAGTAAATAACAGATGGCAGAAAATCTCATCTTAGCTCTCAATTTCGTAAATTTTCTAAATATTAGCACTTATATAATGTTTTCAGTTGAAACAGTTTTGAGATGAACTGCTCTGTTTTGTGATTCTGGAAAATAGTGGTCTGTGACATCATATTAAATATTAGTTGTTTTAGTGTCTCTTTGTTAATGAGGAGTGTGTGGACACAATAATGATTTTAGGCTTGTGGAGTCAAAATATTGTTTTCTTTTTTAAGAAATCGAAGGGCCAGACTGCTATATTTTCACTGGCGCTATAATTTTTAAATGCAATATTCGAAGTAAATAGCAGGGTGGCATTATTAAATAATTACATGATGATTACAGACATTTATGCTATTCATTGAAACCTACTGGCTCAGTAAAATCATTTCATTTGAATTTATAATGTTGTTATTATAACATATCTTCAATTAAAAAATGCAACTATTAAATATGTAATGTTCACTTTATGAAATCATAAATTTACCTTTTAGATGAATCGCATTTACTGGGATTCTGCTTTGTCGTTGGTTATTCAATTATTCAGCTAAATTGTCAAAACACAATTTTTAGAATCTAGAATAGTTGATTTAGCATTTTACATTAATAGCAGTTAGAATATACATATTTATATGAATAAGATTTAATTAATACATTCTGTAAAAGTTTACCTAGGGAGACTAATCTGTCGCAGTAGTGGTGATAAATCATTTTTAAAACAACAACAACAATAGCAATTGTACATTTATGTACCAGGATGACAGCTGTATTAGCAAATGTTTCTATGTATTTTCTGATGTATCATCATTATTCTCATCTTCATTATCCTGCACATGATAAAATTATAAGTATGTTATGAATTCAATGCAGTTTGTTTTTCAGATCTTCCCCCATCTATATATTACATTATTTCTCTCAACATTTCTTCAACAGAATTAATGCATTGTAATAATAGTGTAATTACATTGCAATTATGCAATCCTTACCTATGCACTTACATAGCTTTGTTATTATAAGGGCTGTCAATAGGACATGGTAATTGAAGGTAACACTTTATTTTAAGGTGTCCACAATATAGAGTACTTACCTAGTAAGTACTTAGTAGTAGCTGCTGTACTGTAAAACAAAATGTACTTACCATGTAACTAAGTTATGGAAGAGTTTGTAACTATGTAGATGTAATAGGCTGCTACTGTTACACATTTGTAACACACCGAGTCTGTTACACGGCTACTTATGTAACCAAAAGATTGTCACATATGTGTTGCAGACTTTATACAACATAATTATAAATTCAAGTACACAG
>JAUMHE010000216.1:27016-40797 GCA_032359235.1 Enteromius mattozi | reverse complement strand
AGGGTAGTGCTTGTTGTTTGTTGTTTCTCCGATCACGAATGCAGACATGGTGTTATGTTTACGAGGCGTGATGCAACGCAATGCCTAAAAAGACAGAACTAAGTCATGATAATCAGTAATTATGTCTCCACCGGATGCAACAAATGCCTCATTTGTAATGTGTTTTATTGTTTTGGTGTCATAGCACTGACGTGGCATCACATTATAAGGGGTGGAACATTTCCGCCAAACACTTGAGGTATTCGGCCAATCACAGTGCACTGGATCAATTAGAGCACACCTCACTTTTATGCATGCTACTATACTACTATATAAAACTATACTGGAGTCTGTAAAGTTCATGAAGTTCCATTCTCACTCATGTTGCACACGAAAGACAGTTTAAAGAACAAGAACAAAACAAAAAGTAACTATATTTTGTCAAAAAATTATAGAAGTATAAAAATTGAATACAAATTACATTTTTGAAAAATGGTTCTGGTTTGTTTTAGGGGTGGAACTGAACTAACCAAGCTGAACAAATATCCTGGGCCCTCAGGAACAGGTTTTGACACCTCTGTCCTATACAGTATGCTTAATTAAGATCATGTATTAGCCTATCTCCCCTTTATATAGCTAGCCTGTTTTCAGCTAATGGCAACTACTAAACTGTTCGCATCCAATTACACTTAAATATGACCCTTTATCTGATTTTGATTGCATGATGCATAGTGACTCATGCCATCTTGGAAACATTGGTTAACTCTACTCAAATAGGATGCAATTAAGTGAACTAAGTAAACCTACCCCAGCTAATTTTGTCATACATGTCATGAATTGATATATCAGCATGCATTTTCGGATTTTGCATTTACCTGCAACTACCAAAGGCATTTTGCATCTGGTCATAAAAGAAAGTGACTCTTATGCCACAGCTGTTTAGTGCTGTCTAAGCTCTCTAGTACTGCTCTTTCACAACAGTTAACAGATTGTGTGAGACGTAATGTTTGGGACAGCTGTTACCATTACACTTGCAGTAGCACTTAAGACGACGCCTGTTTCCACAAAGAAACCACTGCGAGTTGTATTATGTAAAGTGAGCGATCATACTGGACAAAAAATCATGTCACTCAGACAACCAAAATACAATAGAAAAAGAATTTTAATGAATTATAAAGCATTGTAAGTTAATGATTGTAATGCAGTTTTTAATTCTTCAGTGCACATAATTACAGTTAATCCTTTCTCTTTATAAATGACTCAGTTAATGATACAACTTTAATAAAGGAAACAACTTTTTTTTAGACTGATGTTACAAAGATGATTTCCAAATCCAAATGAAGATTTTACAGTAACTGTGTGTTTTAGAAGTAGCTACAATAGATTATTTACTGGAATGAGCAGGTCTTGTGATGCATCAAATAGCAAATATTGTAGTTATTGGATGGTGTGTGTTGTGTGTGTGTTGGTTTTGATTTGCCTGTGACTGGGCTGTTGGGCTCTGTTCATTATGTGCTGAGACTGGGGCAGGTCTCTCCTCACAGCCAGGATGAGGGTATTAAAGGCGAGCGTCTGACACCTCTCTAATGAAAAATAGAATCCTCCTGAAGGTTATGTAGCAGCCCATGCTGAAAATCCTGCTTCATTTCACTCTCTCCCTCTGCTTAGGTCAATCTAATTCTTTCCTCCTGATAGATATTTTCTCTTAAAGTTTTCCGTAGGTAAGTGTGTGCCAGCCTCATCATAAGGAGACTCTCTGCTTTCTCTGCTCGTGTTTCTCCTCAGCGTTATCGGAAAAGTGGAGCAGTACTTTGGCTAATTATACTGGAAAAAGAAACGCTGTGTCCATTTTCACTCAGAAATTTCTTGTCAATTTCCCAAACAATTACAAAGGAACTGCAAGTAGCACGCATTGATTTAAACATTACATTTTGAAGAAAAACTGCACTTCTTGTTTTATTTAAAATTTAATTAAAATGGACATCATCAAAGCTCATTAATTAAACAAAGAAAAATACTTGAAATACAATAAATCATAACTGATAAAATAAACAAAAAAACTTTTACTTAAGCTCTTTGCCAAGACAATATTTCTCTTTACGTTTAAGTTGAAGTACTAAAATAACTGAACTATAAACCAAAATTAATAAAAAAAATGGGCAAACTTTATTTTAAGGTCTAATTCTTTCTATTAACACACTATTAACTGTGATTTTGGCCTTAATACATTTCTAATTAGCTACTTAGTAATAGTTAGTAAGGTGGCTAAATTTATTAGGATTAGGGTCATGCAGAATATGTGCTTTATAAGTACTAATAAACAGCCAATATCTTAATAACAGGCATGCTAATAAGCAACTTAATAGTGAGAATTGGTTCCTATACAAAAAATACAAATAAATAAATTAAAAAACATATATTATTAACTAAAAAATAACAAATCACAAAACAGAATTACTAAAATTTTACTAAAAGGGAAAACAGAAAATATATAAATAGAATCCAGTTAAAAATATTAACAAAACTAGTATATTAATGATGACAATAAAAAAACACTGATGCACACCAAAATACACTGTAAGATTCATAAATCATTTAAATGTATTAATTCTTTCATTTATTCATTTCTGAAAATAAGGTAACAGGTTGGATAGGTAATTTCTTTGTTTAGAAACCAGTAATGAGTAATAATAATAATAACTGTGTAATAAGTGAAATAATGTATAGTAAGCAGATTATTATTGCAACTTCAGGATGATATCATCTGTACATTATCCATCATAAGTTCATCACATACTAACATAAATCAGACCACTTCCATTAATTAAATGCATATGTGTGGAACACAAATATCTGGAGTATGTGAGCGTGACAGGGAGAAGTATGTCATTTTTGCGGTACTCAGCAGTCGGATGATGCTCGTATCTCTTTTACAGTGCAGACAGAAGTAAGAGGTCAAGCTCTGTATGACCCCAGACACTCAGAGCCCGGTCACCCAGCGCACGGCCTCATGGGACGCCCTGTCAGACTCACGATTTCTCCCTCCCTCTCCTTCTCACTCTCATCTTTGTTGTAAGTGACCACTGATGGACACAGAAAAGCAGAGGATGCTGTTTTAAGTTATTTTATTTCTAAAAACGATTTCTTAAAAAACAAATCAAGAATGAAATATGGTGAAGTGATGAGCTGCTGTGTAAAATGTCTCACTGCTGCTGTCAGATGTGTGTGACCTGCCCTACACGCTCTGCCCTTTGCACAGTGTCACACACACACAGAGAAAGAGCCTCACACCACCTCTGTCACAGAAGCATAACTACAGCTCTGCTGATGACACTGTACCAGTGTCTCTGCCGAAACACACTCATTTATATGTGTGTAAGAGAGTGTACAGCAAGATCTGCAAGAAAGAAGAGGAGGATATGCTGTGTGTGTGTGAGAGAGAGAGAGAGAGAGACATTAAACAGATAACTTGTTTTTAAATTCACTGTTGTATTATCACTGGAAAATGGTCAAAATAATAATAAATAAATGATAAGTAAGAACGATAACAAAGAAGAAAATTTAATTTAAAATCTAGTTTAAAATGCATAAATGAAGTATTTAGAAATGTCAAATTTAAATTCATTCTGGTTCCTGAAAAAGTGACATTTATATATATATATATATTTTTTTTGTTTGTTTTTGTTTTTTTAAATATCATTACAAAAAAAGAAAGAAAAAAAGAACATTATATCATCTTAAGTTTCAAACATACATTTTTAAATATTCATTTATTTTTGGGTATTTGAAATGTTAGGATTTTTGAGATTTAAGGATAGTTTTATTTTAAAAGACAACCTGAATTAATCTTGCCACATATTGAAAAAGTACATTTATATTTACTGAATTTAATTTTGAGATTTGTGTACATGGATGTTTATATTTGTCACTTTATTTATTAAATAAACACACACACACACATACATAAATACATACATAAAATAATACATTTATTCAGGGAAAAAAAAGCTTGCCGTGTAATTCAAATAGACAATGAGTTGATGACTTGAAGACACTAAAATTCTGACATAAAATGTACTACAATTTATATGAAATAAATTCTGGAATAAAAATCTAAATCTGAACAATCTGAAATAATCTTTAAAATATGTTTTTAAGTCATGTCTGTATAAATGTGACAAATATTACAATAAAATTCACAGACAATAACTTGAAGACACTTTTTACAAAAAAATAATAATAATAATCTGTAATAAAAAGTGTTAAAATGTCTTTAGCAATTTATTCCAGAAGAAAATCAAGAATATTTTTAGACATGTTTTCCAATCACGCCTTTTTGTTTGTTTGTTTGTTTTTCATCTCAGATGAATCTATCAATACTTGTGCAAGGAGAGAAGCTCTGAGTAAGAAGTGGTGTCCTGGTGGGTGCTGAGGAGAGGTTCTGTCCTGTAATTAGTGAGAGTATGGTAAGACTGTTGGGTCTTAAGTATCTCAGCGGGGTGCTAAACTGTGTTTATGATCCAACAGCACTCGTGTGATGCTGCAAATACTAGCACTGAAGACCAACTCTCTCTTTCTCTCCTTTTATTTTTTTCCACGTCTCCTACATGCATGAGATCTACTAAACACACAGTCAATTAAACCTACTCCTCCTGTGTCTGAAAATAGTTTTGATTGTAGTTTATTTCCTTATAGTTTGTAAGACAGAAGCACCTGTAGTTTCCTGGAGAGGCAGATTACACACACAGTCCAGTTGTGATCCGCGTGCATGCAAGTGTGTTTGTACCTGTGTGTGTGTCGGTTGTTAGAGCTGTTTTTAAAGCACAGACTCCACTTGTCAGATTATGCCACATTTCCATTTGACTTTCATAAGCTGTTTACGGCTCACAGGCTGTGTGAAGAAATGGGCTCTGAATGTGTGTGTGCGGTTTGGATGCCGTCAGGGTCTTTTACATGCTGTATTTTGTATGTCAGAATTGCTGGTTGGAGGGATCACTGTAAAAACAGTCCCGCTGTTTCCTTCCCTAACATTTTTGTTTGTTTCCGGTTGTTTTGGTCCTGAGGTAAGGAAGGATGAAGTGATGTCGAATCCTAAATCCAACCACTTTGCATGTGCAGCGAAAGGAAGTGTTTTATTCCACAGATTTACAGTTCTCCGTCCGTTCAGTGGAAATGAAATAGGTTATAGATTACAAGTTACGCTATTTAAGTACTTTATTAAAGTAATGTAACTGATTACATGTGACTACTTATCTAAATTTCTAATATTTTCAATTGTTAATCATTTTGAAATATTTAAAGCAGGCAGGGTTATAGGGCCACTCAACACTGATTACTGTCAGACTTTCAAAATCACTTCAAATCACCTGAATTAGGATTTAATTTTAAAGCACAAAACCAGACTTTATTTTGAGATCATTCTGAGATTAAATACAGATTCAAATCATAAGAAATAGTTAAACTATGATACTGCTTTTGAAATCAGATCTTTGCATAGCTATGAGAGGAAACACTTGCATTTAAAAATGCCTTGCGGGGGAAAAAACTACTGAAATATCTTTTTTTTAAAACAAAGAAATTAAAGCATGTAAACCCAAACAGGAAATAAATCAGTTTTTTGTTTGGTATCCTAAACTCCTGAAACATTAATTTGTGTCATATTTTCAAGCAGTACAACGTAATTTATGAAATAAGTCAAATAAATATGTGCATGTGAAATATCAATAACCCCTGGTTTTACAGACAAAGCTTAAGGCTAGTCCTAGACTAAAATGTAAATCTGAGCTGTTTCAACTTAAAGAAACTTGCACTGAATGATCTTAAAACATGTCAGTGCCTTTGTTTTGTCTTCAGATGCACATCAGTAATGTTTTTTTTTTTCTTTTCTAAGGCATGTTTATAAAAAATAGCTAATATGGGCTTATCCTGGTTTAAGCTCAACCCTGTCTATGAAACCAGGCCAAACATGTTCATAAGTAACTGTAATTTAAATACACCTTTAAATGTAACTGATCACATTTAATTTGTAATTAAAATGCAACAATGTAACAATTAATATTATAGCTATACTCCACACTCAATAGTAAACAAATTAGCAACAGGTCGCCTTCATGGCGTTTGTTTCAGACAAACTCTATTATCAAGGAGCTAAGGGGCTGTTTTTGTGTGTGTTGGACGTCGTCTGTGCTCTGCTGGAGGACCAGCGCGGGGCAGACAGATCAAAGCCGAGTCTGGGGGGAAAAAATCCGGCGTGAGTCCTGGATCTCTCCTCACTGGATTAACATTTATCGAGCGGCTAAACTGGCTTCGCTCACTCCAGGACAAAGACACAAACGTAATTGCCGTGGCTGTTTCACGAGCCGATCACCAATGTTCCCAGCAAAGCCCGGCTAATAGACATTTCATCACGGATTAGAAAGTCTCTATTACAATACAAATTAAAGACGCTGTGATCTTAACCCACGGGTCGAGCGGCATTACGGCGAAAGTTTAGGCTGTTAGGTGTGAGGGAGGCGTGGAGTGCGTCGGCGCTGAGGTTGCAGTTCGCTATTGATTTTACGATGGGCTTATATGATGATTTATGGAGAGCTTGTGTCAGTATAACAGGCTGAAGGACACACAATATCATCTTCAACATCATTAAAATTCAGATGCTTCTCTGGCCTACTCATCAGACGCTCGCACCAGCAGCCACACACACAAGCCACATATGCCACACAAATAAATGCAAGCGCGCACAAACAGTCTCTGACGGTAAAAGAGGCCGTCGTGAGGCCTTCATCTGCGCTGGATTCTGTGGTACACTAGAGCCCCCTGTAGACCACGAGAGGTACGGCTGAGGACGAAATATGCTGCAGATTGGCGGTGGTGATTTAGACCACACTAAATGTCTGAATTAAGCAGCAAGATTATAGAATTATTTCTACGATTGCCTTATAGGCTATGCAAATACGAACGGATGGCTATAGAGTTGTATTATAGATGTGAACCCAACATCAATAATATTGATGCAAACTATTATTAAAAATAGGGGTATAATTTAAATAGCCTAAATAAAGGAATCAGGCAAGTGATGATGCATTTCTGAAGATACTGTTGCTTCCTTGGGAATAAAAAAAAAAGGCTTTTATCTTTTCCAACTGTAGCCTAAATATATTCTGCATTGTTTTTGTTCTCAGAAATATTGTTTTGCAAGCGTTCATATCATGCAATAATAATAATAATTCATATAACATCTTTCAAATAGCCAATGCATAAAACGGGATAAAAGTAAAAAGTAACAGAATGCATACATGGACAGACACCGCAAAACTGGCATGAGGATCGCAGGTTCACAGCTTATAGTAAATATACTGAAGAATGCATCAAATGTTTGTATATTTCTAAGTACAACTAAAATACTGACATTCAGTTGTGTGTAATGAGAGGCGTTAACATGCAGATGAATAATATGATGAGTACTCTCCTCAGCCTAATTACTTAAGTAGCTATTAATTTCACTCTTGTACCATCATTATTAATCACATTAGTGCGCCCACAGTCTTCTTCAGAGGAGAAAATCAGGCAGAACACAGTTCTGTCACTAGGGAATGTGGCAAAGCACAGAGCACAGTGCCATAAAATGCTTACAATTAAAACATTTGCCTACTTATTTTAAAATTATATTTATTTCAATATATTAAAAGCTTCATTGAACTTGAAAATAGTAAGGCAGAGCACTATATCAAATTAATATCAAGTGAATTTCCCTGGAATGTGAAATGTTGTTTTTAAGCCTTTTCTTCGTATAATGTTTGTTTTTTTTCCCCCCCTGCATGCTTTAAGCATCTTTTATCCAAAGGCCCGACACGTAAAGACGTAAACGCAAACGCTTCTACACAAGCTTGAATTTCTACGTATCTCAGCAGCGACATTTGTGGTCCAGTCAGCCCCTGCTGGAAGATGCCGTAACTACACCGCAATATGGAGCATACTTACATTAATAACCGTAATAAAATAACCGAACGCGGCACGATAAATAAATAATAGTGCATATTTTATTACAGTAGCCTTTAGAAAATGTTTCCTTAATGCCCAGTTTGAGCTCCTTATGTGAGGGGCTCGCGCGTGCCATCAGAAAATTAAACAACATCGCGTTGTCGAGAAGCTCCTTTCTGTGTTAGTCACGTGATATTTACTGCTCAGGCGACTGGCGCAAAAAATTCTCCAGGTACTCATTGCACTTCACAAGTAAACATTTATAACATTTATATTTTTAAAAAACTGTTTCTCTGGACAGTGCTTTTCATACTAAAATTGAAACCTTTGACCTTTGGCATTGATAACACCTTCCTTTAACAGTTAAACTACCATGGAAAAATGTAGACCACTGTAATACAATTTATTCACTCTTTTATGTTATCTCTCCCCCCGTCCACTTTATGACACGGCATAACTGAAATGATCTGGGTCTAATCAGCAAAGCTGTCTAAACGTCGCACACTCTGCGTCTGCCGGAGTCTTCTGGATTCTCCCACATTCTCATCATCATCAGGTCAGCAGGTGAGGTCTGGGCAGCAGGGCACGCTGAGGTCTGGCCATTTCTGCATCTGAACCAGAAAAGAGAAGAGGATGAGGGAGAGAGAATGAGTAGGGTTAGACGGTAAGCAGCGCTCCGACTGTGACTTGGCGCACCCCGCTGGACAGCTGGAGACTGTGGGAGAGAAGAACCTGCCAAACTCTGACAGAGAGGGAATTTAGCAAGTTTCAACATTACTTTGTTTAAACATTATTGACCCAGTTTACAAGCAGTGCAGTTCAAAAGTGTAGGGTGTTATTTTTATGTTTATGTTTATTATTATTATTTGTTAAAGGTATGAATGCTTTTATTCAGGAAGGACGCATTAAATTGATCAAAGTCATTTAAAATTCCACAAAAACATGAGGCAGAACAACCGTTTTCAACACTGATAATAATCAGAAATCTTTCAAATAAGCATAAAAGAATGATTTCTGAAGGATCACTGACTGGAGTAACGATGCTGAAAAACCAGCTTTGATCACAGGAATAAATTACATTTTAAAATATATTTTTATCAACAACAGATATTGTAAATTGTAATAATATTTCATGTTTTTTTTGCTGTATTTTGATCAAATAAATGCAGCCATTTTTTTCTTTTCAAATATTTAGCAATTTTGGTACCAATAAGAAACTCAATGTGAATACTCTAAGCTTTAAGAAGTTTTTAACAGATTTTTAACACTGTTTATAAAACAATAAAAAATCCTTTTCCTTTCTGGCCACATTTTAAGAGTAAATATGTGACCTGATCCAGCAAAATAAGCCACAATGACCCAAATTTCAAAAAATGAGATCTAGTAAAAGTCATACCTTGAATGGTTAAAGATATACCCATTTGAATTATGGTCGTCTGCCCTCTGCCTGCAAACCTGAGAAAATTGCTTTTTTTTTTCGTTTTGTTTGTTTGTTGTTGCTGTTGTTGATATCTTTCAAAATTTGCATTCAAATACATTTACTCAATTATCTGGACTACAAAACTTTGGGAGATTATTTTTGAATGTCTGTTCTTTGAAATTGGCTTTAAAAAAAAAGGGAAAAAAGACAAAATAAATTTATTTTCATTGTTTTTTCACATTATTGGCCTGTAACTTAAAATAGAATGTTGTGACCTCCGACTGATTTCACCAGAGCGGGTCATAAATACTGACAGATTTATTGCGAAATGCATTTAGAGCAAAAACTGGGTTTCCTCCATTGCAAATCCTTATGAAACACTCTTCATACAGTACTGAATTCCTTCAAAGAACCTCTAACTTTAATGTTTTTTTCTTTCTTTAGTTTTTATGCTTCTTACAATCCATAATCCATACAACTTTTCATTGACAGAGCAGGTTTCCAACTCTTCTGCTCTTTTTGCCTCGAGCAATGAATGCAAACAGTCCAACAAATTCTCGCAGACAGCAAAAGAGAGAGAGTCTAGGGATTAAAAAGAAAAAGTAGATTGCTAAAACCATCTGTAATTATTTCGACTTAAACACACACAGTGAAATGCTAACACATGCATGCACTAATGCGCAAATATCTCATTGCACATAAATCTATTTGTGCAGTAAACTAAAACCATCCACCCTCCCATGTTAGCTCATAATGATGCATAATGTCCCCTAAACTCTGGGTGTGCTGCACACTGTGTGATTGGCTGATTGTAAATTTATATTTATATTTGAGAGCAGTTATGGCAAACATGGGTGTGATTAGTCTGCAGCACTCTAGTTCTTACCGAAGCCACCAAATATAGACGATACAGTGAGACAACAGTAAACGTCTCTGTACGCTGAATGAATTATGAACAGAAAAGTGCAGATAAAATGGGTCAGTATGAGTGAGGAAATGCTCTAAAATACTGAAATATAGTGAAATTATCACATAAATTATGCATAAGCTTCTCAGATAGAGGAAAATGTTTACTCGCATGAATTATTCATTGTTTATGTGTTTCATTAGCATTTTTTTTCTTGAAAACAAGAAAAGTTCATAAGAGCGAGAAAAGAGGAAAAGACTGATGCTGTTTTATTGAATGCTCTTCACATCCAAGAGTGAATGTCTGTGAGCTAAACCTCCAGTGATATGTTTGGGATCGCTGTCGGTTTGCATCTGTCTTCAGGTCATCGGCTCTGACTTAATGGCGGGTGAATGGTTGGAATATGACATCAGATGTATGGTGCTGCTGTGTTCTCTGTTGTTTGGAGTGATATCTGGGTTCATCAGCGGCTGGACTTCATTACAGCACACTGACAGCCGCTCTGCGCTCTGATAAATGAATCTGCCTCATGCCGGACTTAACATGCAAGCCTCAGTGCTAGTAATGTCAGGCTGAGGTGCATCAGAAGCCATGTTAAATATCTGAGGAAGTAATGTGTCTGGACTGATAACCATGAACCTCGGTTATAAAGCACAAATTGTAATTACACCTATCCTACACAAATGTATTACGTGCATGCATGTATTGTGTGTTTTGGTACACAAAAAACACGCAATGACATTTACTGTACTTTAAAGGGAAAAAATGCTGAAAAAACATCAAATTGAAGCAGCATTTGAAATGCAGTGCAGGGAATTCTGGGAATGTCAGTTTACTGTTTTCCCTGTAAATTTTACTGGAATTTACGATTAACGGGTTTTTACTGTAGCATTTTTTAAGGTGTACTTCTGGTTGGAAAGCATGTCCTCTATCCATAATATTGCTTTCGCCAGTAAAAAAAAAAGTCTTCTTTTTGGAATCAGAAGTGAAATATGCCAACAATTTACATGTCCAAAACAGCTCTAAACATATATATGGGTGAATTTTGATGCGAGACGACAACAGGAGAAGGACACTAGAGGATAACAGACTTGTATATCAATAATTGGCTCATACTTCATTCAAAAGCAATGGTTTAATGTTAAAAACTTCTATTATTTCTTAGAAAGCTGAAACATTTCACTTCTTAAGACATCAACTGATGGACTGGAGAGGTGTGTTTTATTGTGATGTTTTTATCAGCTGTTTGGACTCTCATTCTGATGGGACCTATTCACTGCAAAGCCTCTATTGATGAACAAGTGATGTAAGCGTGAGTAAACAGTCAGCAAATTTTCACTTTTGGTTAAAATGTTTCTTTAAAGTTAGCATGAAATTAAAACGTTATGTTTTTTTTATTTATTTAACTGGACTATGATTATATATAGATTTAATCTGAAAATATATAGTGACTTTGCTGTGTTATTTTTAATTTAATGTTTTTTTCTTTCTTTCTTTCTTTTTAATTCAGGCAGTGGCTGAAAGCTCTTATGGATCATCTGGTCTCAGTTTAATAAACACTTTGTGCTTGCAGTGGGACAGTGAGGAGATGTGTGTCCGCATGTGTATTAAAGTGTGAAAGTGTGGCAGCCTTGTGTCAAACACATTCTTTTGGGGACTATATGGCAATCTTAACATGCGCACACACATGCTTACAAAACTGAACATGTGTATAACACACATACAACCATTGCTTGAGTTAAAGTTCACCCTTATTCTCTGGGTTATTTTTACTGTCACCACCACAGATAATGTGTGGAACATCTATGCCTGTCTGGATAGCCTTCACTAGATCAGAGAAAAAAATGATTCAATGATTTAATGCATTTAACTCAGAGAGAGAGAGATAGAGAGAGAGAGAGAGAGAGAGAGAGAGAGAAAGAGAGAGAGAGAGCGTCTGTCGGAGGAAATAAAAGCTTTTTTATGTTCATGTAGGGAGGGTCATTAGCATAATATCCTCTTCTGTAAGGTGAACGCAGAATAGTAATTGGCTTGGCCTTTTCTCTCAGTGTGTTGTAAAACAGTTAGGCATTAATTTGAGGATAACTATGCAATTATTTCTGAATGCTGAAAGGTAGGAGAAAGAGAGCTCATGAAAGAGGAGAGGAAATGAGATGAGAGGTCTGTTCAGGAAAACAGATGCTGAGGTAGAGGCTAAATAAGGCCAGATCAGAGTACAGAGAAGAAAGGCCTTTCAGCACACTTGTCATGGTCATGAACTTTGATAGTCATACAAATAATTGTGATTAACATTTAAAATGTTTTACATTTTCTAACTAATATTTTGTTTTTGTAAGTACAAATTTCCTTTTACTTTGAATATAATATATTATAATAAAACAGGCCAATATAATTTACTTTAATAATTTAAATTTTAAGAACTCACAAACCTTCATTTTGTAGGATACTTTGGACAGTTGTTGTGTGTTTCATCACAGTTTTTCCCCTTCATGCTAGATTCTGACTTCTCTGCTTCTTCCTATTCCAGAAAAACTTGACATTCTAAGTGCTTCATAAGTGCTAAACTTTCCCATATTGATTCGGCAAAATATTATTGAAATTTAAACTGCACAATTATTGCGGTTAATTCAAATAATGGTAATTAAGTTGAATAACCATTATCAGGCGAAAAATCAATAATCATCACAGGCTTAGTACAGAGCGACTGTGTTTGTTTGTAAACCAATGCTGAACCAGTGGTCTTCTTCTTGAACTGATCAGCTTCAAATATTATGGTATTTTGTAGTTTATAAGCAGGAAGGAGCAAGAGGACACAAAACAGGAACAGCATATTTATAAACTATATATGGTGTAATTTCTTGATTTCAAGCTATACATTGTCTTTGAAAAAAAAAAAACATTCAAAAGTAAAATTATGTCCAACAGGAACAACGTCTTGTGTTTACAGTCATAATCTGATTGGTTGACTTCTGCGGGTTTCTATTCACCTATTTTTACCAAACTATGATGACTTCTACCAATGCCAAAAGGGTCCATTGTAGTGACAATACAACATGACACAAAACAAACCTATCAGTCACAGGACATGAATTGATCATTTTGTTGCTTGTAATTAATTACAATAGCATTATAAAAGCAGTTCCAAACAGTTTACAAAACACATATTAAAGGGGTCATATAATGCGATTTCAAATTTTCCTTTCCTTTGGAATGTTACAAGCTGTTCGTGCTTAGATACAATCACTGAAGTTGCAAAGATTAAAGTTTCAAAACCAAAGAGATATTGTTTATAAAAGTTATGACTTGTCCACACCCCCCTAAAACACATCGTCACAGAGTGGGTTTATTTTCAAACACCACCCAAATGTTTATATGAAAAAGAAGGCAGAGCTATTGTTCTGGCTGTAGTGTTGCTGCGGGCGCCATGTTCTGGAGAAGCTGTGTGTCGTTGTGAAAGTGAAACTACTTTGTTTGTGCTTCCAAAAGAGGACACAACTA
>JAUMHE010000216.1:0-18350 GCA_032359235.1 Enteromius mattozi | reverse complement strand
TGTAAATGGTCATGAAAATAAAGAAAACACATTGAATGAGAAGGTGTGTCCAAACTTTTGGCCTGTACTGTATATAAAATAAGGTCATGTAAAATTAGACCATTAATATGTGCTTAATTAGCACTAATAAATGGCTAATGTTTTACTAATATGCATGCTAATAAGCAACTAATAGGTGTAACTGTACAATAAACTGTTACCATAATAACTTAATCAAATAAGGTATTTACGAAATTTACATTTTATTGAAAGTATGTTTTGTTTTTTTACATGTTAAAAGTTTGTTTTATAGCAAAAGCAGATAACTCCCCGTTCCATGTTTTAGAGTGAAACGCTGGTGTAATTTTGTAATCTTTTTAGATGACAATGTAGACGCCTGACAAGGTTGTTGTTGTGATCATAGACTGTATGGATGTGATTAAACTCAATACACAGAGCTTTTCCCTCATCATTGTAATGCACTGCTTTTGGGCTTTGTGAAAGTAGCCTTGTCACCTGACCTGAATACAGTGTGCTGATTGGCTAAAATAGACTTACTGGCTTCTGTTCAAAAACAAACAAGGGTGCTTGTCGGCTTCTGCAGTAAAACATGAACTCACCATGCCTTGAAGGTGAACAATACTGGCTTTTTTGACAAAATATGTTTAGGTTTCAGATGCATAATACAATAGAAAAAAGTTGATGTTTTAAATTATAATATTTCACAGTATTATTGTGATTACTGTATTCTGATCAAACAAAAAACAAAGTGAGCAGAGAAGGCTTCTTTCAAAATAAAATAAAATAAAATATATAAAATAAAAAAAATTGCAGTATTTTTACTGTAACTGCAAATGTACATTTACTTCTTTTTTGAAAAATTAAGTCTATTTAGAATAGCAAGAAGTGATGAATTGTGCACATTAAGAGCAGGAACATTAATTCCAGTAAATGGGGCCAAATTGTATATTCTGTTTTTCCTGATTTCCAAAACAGGAGTAACCAAATGTAATGAAATTAATATTATAAATGAGGTGAGAAATTGGGTGAAAATGTGTGAAACAATTGGCTCATTTTTCCAGTGTCACCTGGTCATTGCTGATATTAGCATTTAAGGATGCTGATAGAGAAACCCAGACCGAAATCAGACGCTCCCATCCTTCATACAGAAAATAGTGCGCGCTCAGCACATACACACACACGGGCCCTTTAATGGTTAAACTCTGGCTTTCTGTGATTGATTAGCTCTATACTGTTACTGATTCCCATCATTAGCTGGTTTTATTACCCTGTCGGTCATTTCACCTACAACCGCTTCACACACACACATTAACACACAACCTTGCTTTAGAAAACACTTTCTGCCTTTATTCTCATGAGGAAGCACTGTTATTTCATCCCACATCCCAT
The DNA here is from genome assembly GCA_032359235.1 of Enteromius mattozi. Lineage (NCBI taxonomy): Eukaryota > Metazoa > Chordata > Actinopteri > Cypriniformes > Cyprinidae > Enteromius > Enteromius mattozi. The sequence continues at coordinate 16,961 of JAUMHE010000216.1, read as the reverse complement.
TTACCCAGAAACAGTCATTCATTTGCTGACTGACACTTCTCATTGTCTGCTGTTGTGTTTCATTACGCTTTAAAGCTGCATCGCTCGGTTTATTCCTCCTGGATGTATATATTTCAGCTGTCTTATAGGGGTGTAATGATATGCCCAGGTCACGATACGGTACGTATCTCGATACTGGGTTCACGATACGATATGTATCACTATATTTTGAACAAAATTTAAAAATGAAACTGAAATTCAAGTAACTGATTTATTTAAAAAACATTAACAAATTTCAATAACTTTCTTTGTTGTACATACAATACACATTTCAAGAGTTAATAAAAAAAACCTTCTGTATTCAAAATAACAACTGAATATGTCTTTCTGTGACTGAAAAAAATGTTAAATTCAACATGAACTTAAAATTAAAGATATCTCAGACAGAACTTAAACTTAAAAAAAAAAAAATGTAATGGTGTTCTGTTCAACATAAACACTAGTGTTTGTTTAGGTTACTTACAGGTTTTTTTGCAAAAAAACCAGCATATCTACATTTGCAGGATCTTTGAGCACTCACGCATTAGTGATGTCGTTGCTATCCAGAGTATCGAGTTGACGGGCATTTTTGCGCCCCTCTGTGCTCAAAAGAGAAGCCGTTATTGCCGCTTGTTGCTCAAGATAGCGTTCCAGCATATCCATGTAACTGTTCCATCTCGTTGCCACATCAATGATAAGCTTATGTGATGCGATCTTAAGCATCTTTTGCGTTTCCATGAGCACAGCTGTGGCTGTGGTACTGCGGTGAAAGAAAGCCACGACTTTTCTTACGCGACCAAGCAATCGACTAACACGAGGCACATTTAAACCTGCTTGCGACTCAAGATTCAATGTGTGCGCGAATAACTTTATATGCGGTGACAACCCGGCTTCTCTCACTGCCACCTCCATGTTGTTTGCATTGTCAGTAACAACTGCAGTACTATGAGGAGCCCTATCAAGCTCCCACTTTTGTACAGCCGCTTTTAAAACTTCGGCTATGTTAGACCCAGTGTGCGACTCAAAAAGCATGCAAGTCTGGAGCACAAAACTTTTCATTTCCCACTCTGTGGTAATAACATGCGCCCGTGATTGTAATATAGCTCTGACAAGCCCGCGAAGTCCACCCGTCAGTTGTAATTGCCACATTCTCTGCTTTCTTCAGGCCGTTGACCACCTTTGCCTTAGCTTCACAGTACAGGGCTGGAACTACCTCTTGACTGAAGTGCGGGCGTGACAGAATATGGTACCTGGGCTCCAGTACCCTAACCAATTCCAACATTGTGGACCACAGAAAATGGTCTCATGTCCAATGCACCTGGTTATTTCTTGAGATTTCGCACTTGACTGAGACCATGTTGCAGCAAAACTCTTTTGTATAGATGTTTGGCCTTTGTTCACCCTTTTTGTCGCAGGAGTTTGTTGTTGTGATGGCGTTTTAAATGGCACATCATATTCGAAGTGTTTGACGCTGTGTATTAGTGTTTACAAACAGTTTGTGTTTTGTCGCCAACACTCTACGATACATATTGTAACATTTTTGCATCGCAAAATATCGTACTGCGAGATATCGTTACACCCCTACTGTGTTTCTAGTTTTTGTAGCTGTGATCATCAGATTTCTCATTTTGTCCCAAGTTGTCAAATGTGTTTTAATCAGAATCCCCGTAGTAAACCTGCTCACAGAAACACACAGCAGTGTTCCTGTAGGAGACGAATGTTTGGGGGAAGGGATTCAGTGTAAGCTCAAGGTTAATCATTCAGGAGGGTGTTGTGGGGTTTGTTATGGTAATTTATTTGAGTGTTGGCTTTATGCTGCTGATTGTCGGATCAAGGGTTAAATGTCACCAGCGAAACAATTATGGAAAATGGATTCATGTGGTGGTGTTGTTAGTTATTTTGTCTTTACACTGTTATTTAATGACAGTGTTTTGTCATGTGTGTATTTAAAAGCTTATAATGAAAAATAAATGCCACAAAAAAGTAAACACTGTAAAAAATTAATTATCTGATGTAATGCTAATATACCAAATTACTAAAATCATTTTTCACCTGTATGGTAAAAGAGAGAGGCACAAGCTGAGGAGGTCAATACTAATATATAATATATTCACACAAACACTGAACACTATCATGGTAACACACAATTCTGGGAATGTCAGATGTTGAAATGTCTTGTTCCCTTTTCACGTCCAAAAACTGTGCATTTAACATTAAAATTACATGAAATTGTTTTTAACACAAGTAAAGTAGTGCGCCCTGATAGATTCACAGTAATTAACCCCCAAAAAAGCAAATGCTGTATATGACTGGGAAAAAAGGGTAGGACAAAACAAGAAAGACTATTAATAATCTTATATATAGCACAGTAATGAAGGCAGCAACATTTAAGACTCCTATCTATCATATTGTGCTGCTTCATTGCTCATTATTAGTGCTATCAAACAATTAATTGTGATTAATCACATCAAAAATAAGTTTTTGTTTGCATGATACATGTATGTGGACTGCTTATGTATGTGTGTGTGTGCATGTATGTATGTGTATATATATACATACATGCATGCACACACACACATACATATGTAATATTTATATGCAAGTATGTACATTTATATATTTATATTTTTATATATAATCATAACATTTTTAAAAAATGCTAGTGTCAGATCGCATCAGTATCGGCTGATACTTGAAAATAAAAAAAACACAAAAATGTTATCGTGGCATACCTAGATTAAACTTAAATTAATCTTATATTATAATTTCTTGAATACTACATTAATCTTAATAAAATCCAGATCAGCAGCGTTTATTACAAGGCTCTCTGGAATTCTTGTTATTGGGGGGCACTTTTGTTATTCGATTTAATAATTATTGTATTATTTCAAAAATAATTCTGTGAATTGCACAAATTTTGAACATCTTCATTATTAACCCACAGGCCATCTGAGCAGAATTCATAGTCTATTGCTATTATGACTTCCCATTAATAACAAATAAAGGTCTATATATAATTCATAGAATAAGTTAAAGTTTCGACTGGAGTTGTATTATTTGATTTGCCTGTGCTTTATTCAATTATTCAATTAAACTGTCAAAATGCATAAATTTACATACAGTATTGGATTAGCCTTTTACATTCATGGCACATTTTTTATAGACATGAATTATTAAAAATCATATCAAATGTATTTTACATATTCTGCCAAAGCAGCTGGGATGAGTTGACCCCCCGAGGGCTTTCGTCCCAGGAAGGGGTCATCTCAGAGTATGTAGTGGAGCGAGATGGACTTTTTGGATGGTTTAGACATTACTGCAGCAAAATTAGCCTATATATATTTCATTTATTATTTATTATTGATGCATATCTTCCTGCTTATCTCCCTAAATATGTTCAGTTATCAGTAAATGCACACTGCTCCTAAGAGAGGCGTCTTCCCTGCACTGCCCTATATTTTGTCCATAATTATCCATTCTCTTGAGTAGCTTCATGTCCCTCATGAAACACTATTACTTTGTGCTAAGGGTGTGTGATATATATGGTCTGCGATAATATCATAATTGTTGTTTTAACGATGTACGATTTGACATTATTGAGTATTTTGCAAATAACATTCAAAACACCTCTAAAGAGCGCTCACATACACTACATGAAGTCAAGTCTAGTGCTTGTGCGCATTTAGAGTGTGTTCTTACACTGCTTGATTCAGTTTAATGAAATGTCTTTAAATTAATTACAAATTCAAGACATGGGAGCAGAAAATTGATATATTTATATCATTTCATACAGCCTTGTTAATCAATTTCAGGCGACGAGTGCCGTTTTCTCTCCAAAATTTTATTTTATTTGTTTTAGACAACACATTTCCTGTTTTTGCGCAGTTTCAACAACAAAAAATAATTCCAAACAAAGCCACAGCATTTTGAGTCTCTGAGCTACATGATGGTGTTTCATTCCTGAATGAATCAACTGTTTAAATGATTCGGTTCAGTCACAATGACTCACTTATTTACAGTTACTGTTTTAATTTCACACTCCTGGTATCCTTTATTATTCAAATAATGTCAAATATCAGTATGCAAAAGACAATGGACACTTTTAGAAAAAAATGGCTTTATAAAGATAAAATGTATAATTCAGTTGAAATTTATTGGAAAAGATTCATTTTTATCAGTATGAACTGAACTCTTTTTAACTGACTATGCACAATAACACATTCAGAAAAATATTGTCTAATTATTAAAATCCCAGAAAATATCAAGATATTATTTTTATTGTCAATATCGCACACCCCTACTTTGTGCTGAAATAATTTTTCAGTTAACATTCCTTTAATTTATTTGTTTATTAATGTGTGATGGTGTCTTTTCTTTAATTATTACACTGTTACTTTACCTCAACAATAAGGAAATATTTTATTGCATAGCTTTTCAGTCAGTAATGATCTCTCTCTTGTGTTTGCAGGTGGAGAACCGGCCGAAGTACTATGGACGAGAGTGAGTTTGATTACACTCATTACAGACACCGGGTTCTCAGATTCTAGGGGTGTGCTGTGGACTGACATGAATCCCCAGTGTTTCAGGATTCAGATCTAATGCAGTCGTATTAATATTCTCTCTTTAAATGGTTTCCGGTGAAGGTATCATGGGATGATCTCCAGAGAGGAGGCAGACCAACTGCTCAGTGTGGCTGAGGGAAGTTATCTGATCCGAGAGAGCCAAAGACAGCCGGGCACATACACGTTAGCGCTACGGTACGTGAACCTTCACCTTTGACCTTTGACCCGTCCACACTCCTCTGCTTTGTCTTTTGTGACTGCTTCAGCTTACAGAAAGATAATAGCAACATGCTAAAACATTTGAGCAAATGTGTGCTGAAACACGGTTGAGGTTTAAAAATAGCTATTGTTCTTAAATGTTTAATAACTTTTGAACTGCTAATCCTATTTGGATACTTTAAAACATGGCGTGAAGCTGAGATTTTCATTTGTTCCATTTGGATATTCAGAGGCTCCATGACATATACGTGATTACGTCATCACATTTTGACAACATTGATTCGTTAGAAGAATTTAATGCATTTAGTTCCTCTGAGCTCTGATTATAGACACTTGGTCCCGCCCCGTGCCCAGATTGGTTCAAACTGTCCCACATTCAAACAATAAACATAGGTTTTGGGTCTTTTGATCCATTGTTTAGCCTGTTTTCTTTGGAAGTTTGAGCAAACACAAAGTGAAAGTAAAGTGAAAACAAACACAAAAAAACACATTTGCATGAGCGCACTCTCTGAAGAAGCCCAGAAAAACACACAGCAGAGTACCAAAAACAAGGATGAAACAGCACTACACATCGAACAAAGCTCTGGAATTTCAGTATTCTCGTCGTGAGGCTATGTAAAATCGATTCTGATGCAGAGTGCAGCCAGACATTTAAATATAAATGTGTAATATAAACACACAAGACAAAGTATTTTTCACAAATAAATAAATATTTAATACGTTTTAAATAAAATTATAATTAAAAAGCAAGTAAATACTGTAAGGTGGTAGTTTGTTTGCTTTGGGAATTATAACACTCATATTTTATACAGCACACAGTGAAAATAACATGAATATGACAGTGGGCAAACACATCTCCAGTGAAGCTGAACTCTGCTCCAGTCAGCATGATCAGGACACACACACTTCACAACATCTCAACTAGATTCCACTAAATCTGCAATTTTTGTGAATTTAAATATTCATTGTTCATTCAAAGATTTGTTTAAATGATATAAATGCGTATTTGCTGAATGCTGACGACAAAGTATTATAATGTTTGCTTTTATATCACTAATAATATTAATGCAGTCATTATAATACTTTTTGTAAGCATTTTAATTTCCTTGCTTAACAGTTCTGATTATTAGTTAGACTTCTTACTGTATTTGACAGAACTGAAGGATGTGGGCAAACAAGAGGGAGAATGTGTGCTCAGGCGCTTCCTTTCTCATCGGCATCAAAATAAAAGTCCCTCAAACATATCGACCAAACAGAAACATTTGTCGGCCAATGTTGATATTTGAAAATGGCCAAATATTGGCCAATATATCGGCCATGGCGATATATTTGTGCAATTGTTTTCACTATTAGCTGAACAGTTTGTGTTTGTTGTTCATACAAAAAGTATTTTACTGTGACTTTTCTACTTTTGTTTTGTTATTACATTTTCATTTTCTTTCTCCCTAAATGTTTTTGGACACGTCTATATTGTTAGTAAACTAAATAGACCTGTTTTTCACTATATAATGATTACTTGATAACTAACTCTTTCTAAAGAAAAGAGTTTCTGTTTGAATGCATAGTAAAAAAAAACACCCAACTGTTATTAGCAAATTTCTTAAAATTCTGGACACCCAGAACACATCTGTTGCCAAACTAACCCCGCAGCTCTCTTCTATTCTACCTCAGCATTTGTGTCTCTGTAACCTCTCATGTTAGTATCCCATCCGTCTGTGAACTACATCTTCACTCTTTCTTCAGTCTCTGTGCCGTATCTTGACCTCGTCTCGACCCCTGTGTGTTTGGCTGATGTGTGATTAGTCCTGACGTGTATCAGTGGATGTTTCTGAAGGGTTTGACAGATGCGTGTTTCTTATTATTTTGCGTATGGAATGAAGTCTGTCCTTGAAGAGACTAATGTCTCCTAATAGGATTAACATGATGTGTGTTTACTTTGGCTGGTTGTTGCTGTTCAGAGTCATCACTGGGGTTTTAAAAAGGCCATTATTTTGCATGTTTATGTTATATTGGTCAAGGTTTCTTACATTAAATCAAGTTTTACAGGATTCTTCCATTCTTTCTTTAATAGGGTTAACTCTCTTCAGGTTTAAGATAAAGTCATATTTCAGCCTCTCACTGACCCCTAGAATTAAACAAGCTGATTTTACTTCTGTTTCATAAACAATACTGTATTAACAGCCTATATTATGATTGTTTAAACTCTGCACACCATTGTCTTTTAGCAGGCTAAAAACTGGCAATGTATTGATGTGTAAATGTGGGTTATAGGTAGGAATTTATTTTGTCAGTAAAGCCGGTCCTGTAATCAGTGGTAAATACCATCAGGTGCGTGATTTCACATTGAGCCGTATACAGTATACCATGCACAGCCGTTGTTCACTGAGGAGCTGCGCAAAACCATGTTCATTATCAGCGAGGATATGCGCTGCTCCTTCATGAACATCGGCTGTGTGTAGTGTATATACGGCTCAATGTGAAATCACGCACCTGATGGCATTTACCACTGATTACAGGACCGGCTTTACTGACAAAACATGCATTACATATCGGCCGATCATTATCAGTGCATTCCTAGTTATAGGCTACACAGAAAATTTTATAAATTGACAGTAAGGACATTTATAATGCTAAAAAATATTTGTATTTTCTACAAACACTTCTCTTTTCAAATCAGCATATTAAACTAATTTCTGAAGGATCACGTGACACTGAAGGCTGAAGTAATGTACTGAAAATACAGCTTTGATCACAGAAATAAATTAAATTTTGCAATATTTTCAAATAGAAAAGTTATTTTAAATTGCAAGAATATTAAACGGTACTAATACTGTTGCTTCTTTTTTTTTATTTTTTTTTTTTTTTTTACAGTTTTTCCCCAAACATCATATAAATGCAGCCTTAATGAGCATAATAGACTTCTTTCAAAAACAGTAAAAATTGTGCTGTAAAAGCTGTTAGAAGACTTGTGTTGAGGTGTGTGTGTGTGTCCGAGACACAAAAAGTCTCGAGATAATCCCTTTTAATCTGCTCTCTTGAGCAGACGGTTGGCCACACACTGCTACACACTACACGTGCTGACTTTCTAGTTCAAATTCTGTGTGTGTGTGTTTCTCAGCCGCTCTCTTGTGCTCATCCTCAGGCATGTGATTCCTCAGAGAAAGCATCTGTTGTGTCCGGTGCGCAAAAGCTTTAGCATCAAAGAGCTCTGTTGCCATCAGGCTTTAATGACATTAGCAAATGTGCATGTGTTTGTGTTCCTCTGTGTGCTGTATCTTTCTAAAGTCATACAAACCTCTGTGTGTGTGTGTGTGTGTGTACGCTGCTGTTTCTGATATGAACTCCTTGTTGTGTGTATCTGTAAGTGTTTCCAGATCCGTCTGCATCTGATTTTGGGCGTGTTTGTGTGTAAGTCTAGATGTGTGTGTGTGTGTGTGTTAGTCTCTGTGGGATCATAATCAAACTCCAACAGGAAGCACATGCATTATGAAACCTCAGCTGTCCTATGATTTCCAGTGGCTCATAACAACATTACCATCTCTGATCAGGTTATAATAGATTGTCCTGGAGATTCAGGGATTAAACCGCTGTTTTCTAATACTGTTTGAGACTAATATTTAAACTACTATGTCACTATATGCACATTTATTCTTTGTTTTATGTATGCTAAAACTGCTTTATAAATGTCTCCACTCTATTTACATTCACAATTATGAATTATATTATGAATCTCTGACTTATTTATATATTTTCAAGTCAAACAGTGAGGGAGAAAGTAAGTTTGGATAAATAACTGTTGGTAATTTTGTGATTTTTCATAAAAAATTTAACATGGTCGTGATGTCAAGTATTGAGATGACCACCCACATCTACATATCAACAGCTGTTCAGTATCCAGCTGCTTGGTCTTCCACAGTGAGTTCTCTAGTAGAAAGATTTCAGTGTCAGCATCTCATCTCAATGAGTTTGATTTCATCAATCACTTGATATGAAAATTAATTCTGTTTACACAGCTACTAGGGCTGCACAGTAATGAAAAAAGTGATATTGTGATTAGTTATTCAGCTGTATATTACGGAATTAAAAAAAAAGATATATATAGGAATTTTCAGCAGATGACTTAAATAGCTATATTTGGATTATGGATTTTGTTTTTTTATGTAGCTGAATTTGTTTTTATTTTCTTAAATGTCAAACGTGATCTGAGGTAGAAAATATATATATATATATATATATATATATATATATATAAATAAAAAAAAATATATAAGAAAACTTCTTACAAGACCCAACTCAAATTTCTTCAAGTGGGGAAAAATAAAAGTTTCCACAGGCCGCATTATCATGGTTTTCACTATAAATGTATGTATATATTATTATTAGTATATTTGTGATTTATTAATTGCAAAATAAAAAATAATTATTGCAATTTTTCTATTAATACAAAATATAGTATACAGTACACTACAAAAAGTCAAAAGTAGCTCTGTTTTTCCTTGCAGGCCTGCAGCTTTTACAGTGTTGACAGTAGAAGAACAAAGCTACTCTGAGCTATACTGAAAAACACTGTATCATGAGCTGTGCATGTATAGATCAACACAGGGCCACGCTTCACTCTGAAATAGCAGACTATATTTATGTCATTAAATGGCAGCCTTTTTGATATGGCTATCACAGTTAGCCAATCTTATTTGGATAACTAAAATTTGTATCTTTTGAAAATGAATGCAGATGTAAATATTTTATTTTTATCATTGTGCAATGCATTTCTTTTAATATTTTTATTTAGTAAAAATCACAACAAAAATAATATTATTACATAGTTATATTGGGTCAAAACATTTGGAAAGTAAAGTAGAATTATTTTTGTTGTTTGTTTGTTTGTTTTTTCCTGTATTATACCTTAAATAATCATCATTGAAGAGAAGTAGGTTTGCATGGGGACACTGCATTTAGTTCACCCCTATGATTGACTGTGAACTTAACTGATATTTAGATACTGGCCAATAATAACACAGATCGTGTACAAACAGTTGTTTCAAAATCAGTCTTGGGTGGAAGAGCAATTAATTTTCAAATTTAGATATTATATACCATTGTTGCAAAAGCCTAGCTAAACTTAAAATAGGTCAAAAGGTTACAAATACAGTGATAGATGTTTAAATGTGTGTAAGCTGGGCTGTGAACTCTGTGTGTGTGTGTGTGGAGGAAGAGTATCAGGTCTTCATATTGATCAACATATGAGCTTCAGGTTCATTATTACTACAAACCAAAGTACAGGAAGTTGATACATCCAGAGATGTTCTGTGTGTGTGTGTCCGTGTCTGATTTCTCTGTGGATCGTCTCACAGCTGTGTTTTACAGCACTCGAGTCCAGCACACACTCACTTTCTCGTTCTCTCCCTCAGCTTTGGGAATCAGACCCGAAACTTCCGTCTGTTTTACGATGGGAAGCATTTTGTGGGAGAGAAGCGCTTCGAGTCCATCCACGACCTGGTAACAGACGGCCTGATCACGCTCTACATCGAGACCAAAGCCGCCGAATACATATCTAAGATGACCATCAACCCCATCTACGAGCACGTGGGCTACACCACCCTGAACCGCGAGCCGGCGCTGAAGAAAGCCCTGCCCGTCTGCAGAGACCTGCCCGATGGGAAGGACTCGGCCGGAGAAGAGACCGCTCTGGAGGAGAGGGTGAGATTTCTTGAGTTTTGCCCTCTGCTTCAGCCATATGTGTGTGTGGGGTGAAGAGTTCAGTTACAGCGTTTCTGAATATGATTTCTGCTGTGGAAATGATCATGGTCTTGTGCACCACACTGCCTCCCAGTTTAATTCTTAGTTTGCTTGTGTTTGATGTTTTCAGAATGATATGAGCTTTGGCCTAATAGTTTTTTCTCCAGATATCAGGCTGTTTAGTGCCCGTTTTCTTGTGGTTTCTGGTGGATCTCAGATATTTTTTTTTTTTTTTTTTTAGTCTATGGCCTGAAAGCTTGAGATGTGTTCCTCATTGACACAATTATGCTATACTCAAGCTACCCATGAATAGTAGTTAAATACATATACAAACTATTGAAGTGATTATTAATTTTTTTTTTATTTCATATATTTTTAGAGCCTGTTTAGAATGGTTTGTATATTACTGTTGAAAAGTTTGTGGTCAGTAGGACTTTTATTCAGCAAGGATGCTTTAAATTGTTTAAAAGTGACACTTAAGACTTGAATTGTTACAAAAATGTATATTTCTAGTATAATCTGTTCTTTTGAACTATCAAACAGCACGATTTTCACAAAATATGAAGCAGCAGAACAGTTTGTAAGATCGATCGTAATAAGAAATGTTTCTTGAGCAGCAAATCAGCATATTATAACGGGATCATGTGATCATATGGTGAGCATAAGACTTTTGTACAGTGGGGTACATACTATACAATGATCATGGTATATTAAACCAATATTTAGTAACTGTGGTTTATTTTTAATAGTAAAAAGCTTTTTAAATGTAAGTAAATATCTATTTATCTATTTTATATATATATATATTTATTTATATATGTGTGCAGGGCCTTCTAAGTTGGCTGGTGAATATTTGTCTTATTCTGTACCTGTTTTTAGAAATTAGCCATCTAAATGAATTTTGTGTAAAAAATAAAATTAGTTTAGGAGTGTCACTACAGTTGCTTTAAAATGGAAACCTTTGTGATTCTAATGCATAATTCTGTTAATATTTAGAGGATTTTACTTTATGTTGCTGTAATATTTAAGATCCCTCACATTTTAATGCTCTATATAAATGCAACCAATTATTACAATATTTAGAAGGATTTAGCATTTTGATTCACAAGAGCAGAAAACATTAGTTTATTGGATGAGAATGATGAAGAGCTGCTGTCATGGCGACAGGACATCCCATAGTGCTGCGAGCTTTCAGATAAAGGAACGATTCATTGCCACGTCAGTTTTCAGCAGGACCCTAAACCCTGAAAGATTTGAGATTTCTCGCTGTGACAAGTGTAATGAGAGGATAACTGCACACTCTGGCTGGGATGAATGGTTGATTACGGTGCTCTGGCTGATCAGGTTCATCTTAAAAGCCTTCCGAAAGCTGTTTGTGCTCATGCTGGCAATGCAAGGTCAAGTCCAGCTCACAATATTTTCTGATACCATCAACTGCCCCATAAGAATGACAAAATGGCTAAAGATAATGTTAACTAAAGATCATTCACTCACCCCCATGTCGTTCCAAACATGTACGACTGACTTTCTTTCGCAAAACACAAAAGAAGATATTTTGAAAAATGTTGGTAACCAAATAGTTTTTGTTCCGTTTGACTTACATTTATTGGTTTTACCGTATGTTGGGAACCGAAAAGGCTTCAAAATAGCTCATTTTGTGTTTTGCAGTCAGACAGGTTCGACACGACATGAGTGAATAAATGATGACAGAACTTGTATTTTTGGGTGGACTGTCCCTTTAAGCAGGTGTGTGGGAGATCTGTCCTCTGTACAGCTGTGATTGGTCTCGAGTTGATGAGGAGCAGCTGACAGATGCGCAGACTGAATTTATAGCATTAATTCATGCATGTAATCAGACAATCAGGGATGATTTAAACATGCAGTAATTACTCACAGCGGCTCTCTGAGGCTCAGGCTGCTCGCAAACAATGGCTGGGAAAGCCATTTTCAAGGGCATAAATATCACGAGGACAGTGTTTGTGTATTAATCTGATATGTGATGCTCTGTTGATGTCAGGTCTGTGCTGAACAGATATGCTTTATTTCATACATATCCCAGTGCAGTGTGATTGTGGGATGGTCTGTTCAGTGTGACTATATCCAGACCGACACGTCTTCAGCAGAACTGTGGTGTGTTACAGTAACAGACAGCCATATCCTGGAGGCCAGCAGGTATGATTAACACACTGTCTTTGGTAATATGAGGACAGATAATGGAAAAAAAAAAAAAAAACTGTGTCCAGTGCTGGCTTTTGACCTTTGTAGTAGGTCAAAAACTGCTTATCCAATTTACTTATTCACACACTTTTCAGTCCACAGTTCAAACACCACTCAGTTTGTCTTTTTGGATCCTTGCTTAATCTTATTTTTAGACATTCACATTTTAGCCTCATCATCATGAGTTGAAATGGTTATGAAAGTATTTCCATATCAGCTGATGTTTGAGTGCTGCATGTGTAAAGGCTTGGCTTTTTTTTTATACTGATGTACCTTTACATCACTAAAAATGCTCTATAAAATGCTTACATGTAAATTACCTCTGTTATGACTGGCTAATACCTGGGCATGAGTGACAGCTCCTACTTCTGCTTAATTACCTCACTATATTTGGCCAGGTTCCTAAACAAACAATAAGAGATCGAAAACACATTTATTCAGTTGAGGGTGGACAAAGCCATTGCAAGTTCTTTCTGATTGGTTGAGAGTGTTTGAATTTAACCAATCAGCAGCTTTGTTTTTGTTTGTCAGTGTAATGGTCACATTGTATAGAGAGAGAGAGGGACGGAGACGGCCTGTTTAACGGACAGTACGCCTCTGCTAATGAGACAGAGACAGAGCATCAGTCTGTGTGAGTGACTGAGAGCAGATTGTTTGACGGCGGTTGGGGTTGTGTATCTTGGCAGTATTCAGCAGCCATCCTCTATTCACCCTCATTAGGCTTGTTAAAAGATTATCACATGGTTAAAAAAAGAACCAACACGCCTTTCTGTCTTTGATCATCAACACTGACCTCAAAAGATTTGTGAATTTTGCACTAGACGCAAATTGGCATCTGTGTTGAAGCTTTTCTCATAACTTCATTTACAAAAAAAAAAAAAAACTGGTGTTTTTATCGATGAATGAAGTCAGTTCTCATTATGTTAACACGGGAAGCACAGGTGTAGAGAATCACAGTAACTATTAACATGATCCACTGGCTTTTGACTGCTGTAAAATTTGTCACAATATGTTTTTAAACATGATTTTAACATCTAAAGAAATAGATTGGCAAAAAATGACGCCCCCCGTCAGTGCCGTCAGAATGAGAGTCACAGCTGATAAAAACACCACCATAATCCACACAAATCCTGTCCATCAGTTAATGTCTTGAAGTGAAAAGCTGCATGTTTGTAAGAAATGAATTAAGATGTTTTTAAACCATCGCTTCTATTCATAATCCGTAATAACTCTTTTCTTCACTGAATAGGCTGATGCGGAGTATGTTTTAAGCAAATGTTCATTTTTGGGGGGGTAAACTTTTCCTTTAAAGCGGGGGATTTCAAACATTTTTGTGAACCGCACCCCTTTGGCATAAATTATTTACTTGAAGTACCCTCTGAGATTTTAAGTATTTCAATAATCAATAAATAGCATTTGCATGTTTACTTTTAAAATGTGTGTTCATATCTCTTTTTTTTTTGTCCATTTTAAAGTTTTTGGTAACACTTCAAGGGATCAAATTAATATATTGTGTGCATGATTTAGTAAATCGACGGAATTAATTCATATATTGTGCGCACTATTTTATTTTTTTTTTGCATGTCACGTGCAGGGCTCCAGATTTAGGAAACCTGCTTTGAAGCATAATTTTGCTAATTGTTTTGCTTGAAGTGTGACTTGAATAGCTAAATACTTTTAGTTTGCATCAGATTGCCCTATACACTATATATTTAAATATTCTTTTTCACCAAGAGATCCACTAACTAGCATTAGGACGTATAACGTTACATAAAATGATCTGGTGGTCTGAGGTTCTGTGTGCAGAATGAGGTCTGTGAGTGTGAATATTATTTTTGACTCATCTCTGGCGTAACTGCTGCAGTAAGAGAGCTGCAGGGCTCATTAGATCAAGCTAAAGAAGTCTGACGTTTGTGGAGCAGCACACTGGACAGAAGCAGCTCCAGCTCTGTGTGTGTGTGTCAGTGAATAAGCCCAGTGTGACTGATAATCATATGCCATAGCCTTAGTCTCTGGTAAAATATTGTGTTGGTCTGGTCACATCTTACACGTCACACTTCTTGTGAAGTTCCCTTGAATGTGAATAACACCAGCTCTTCATGACATCCGTTTATCTGTTACACTTGTAGCTGTGTTATTCTGTTAGATTCATGTTTTTTTCCTCCTCACCCTCTTTGCACGCAGCAGTAAATATTAGTGCTGAAGTGCTAGAATTTTCCATTGTGTGCTTACGAATTATGAATCAGAAACGAGGCTCCGTGTTAAGCTGGCTTGTTTAGATATCCTCTCTAACACAGATAAACATGTAGGAGTAGTGTATGTCTTCAGATTTATAACTAGTGATCAGGTTGAGTGATTCGGGCAGGAATTGTGTTTTAGGAGCGCTGTAGTTTCCAGAAATCACCGCAGATGTTCATCAGTCTGGAAAAGCACAGTTCATTCGTGCAGGAAACATGCACACGCCACACTTGACGTGATCTGTATAGCGCAAACCTCTGATGATTTTACAGAAATAGCATGCTCTCGTGTATGTATCTGAAGCATCTGCCAGAGTGATTCATCCGTTGGGTTTTTTTGGCCTGTTTGAGGTTAATAACATTCTGTTATTGGGCCATCATCTTTCCAGAGTTTCATAATCTGTACTATATAATATTTTTACACAACAATTTCTCACAATTTAGAGATTTTTTTTTTTATTAATTTAAATATAACTTTATATAACTGACTATGAGACTTTATATATAGTTTATATATCACAGTTGTACAGTGGCATTTTAGTGTCATGTAAAAAATAAAACAAATATGATTACAAAAATAAAGTCAAAATATTCAAAAATTTATTTCCTTATATTTTGAGAATAAGTCAAAATGACCATAACAATGTTGTAGCAAAATAAAGATAAAGAAATTTTTTCACTCAAAATATTACAACATTAATGTGTTATTTCTGTTACTTTCTTCTCATATTGCTATGACTTTGTTCTGGTATTTTTAACTTATCTCAAAATATTTCAACTTTGATCTCACAGTGCTTTGACTTTGTGTAATTTTGACTTTATTCTCAAAATAATTCTCTTTATTCTCTAAAGACTCTATTCTCATTTTCTTATTTTTATATGTATTTTTTGATGTGACACTAAAACACTGATGCAATTCAGACTTTAATTTAATTGCAATTTGTTAATACATTTCAACTATTGTATGCAGTTGCAAGTTTATATTATACTTGTTTCAGACTGTTTAAATGTTTAAACTGATAAGATTACAAGGTATATGGAAATAGTCAAATTTAAAAGAAATAAAGCAAGAATTGTGAAATAAATTCTCCTTATTACAATAAATATTGGAAATGATCTGTCTTCACATTTCTAAATGGATTTTGAGGATTTTTTGTAGTGAACATTAATTTCAGAAGCACACGAGCACATTTTATAAGCGAACATAAAGTTTTATGAGCAAAAACATTTTCTCTAAGTGCCATTGATGTGCACTCACAGTAATTACTGTAGTAATTGTTTTGACCCTACATTAGCAGCATATCTGATCTGAACGTTGAAACTAAAGAGTCACACCTATTTATCACATCCTTAAACTCATCTGTACATCTGTGAAGTGATTAAGTGATCAGATTTTCATTCGCAGGCCTTTGTTTGTACACAGATAGGCTTTACTCTCAGCACTGCCGTCAACTCTTTTGACGTTTAAGGGTTGGGAAAACATTTTAAGACCCCATGACTGTTTCAAAAGGTTGAGGTTTAAAAGAGGTCATATGATGTTGCTGAGAAGAACATTATTCTGTGTATCTAGTGGAATGCAACGTGTTTATGCAGTTTACGGTGCAAAAAACACATTATTTTCCACATAATGTAAATTACCGTTTCTCCTCTAAGCCCCGCCTCCTGAAACAGATAGATTTGTAAAAAGCTCATCGTTCTAAAAAATCAAGGTGTGCTCTGATTGGCCAGCTATCCAGTGTGTTGTAATGGGCTGAATACTTCAAGCGTGTGGCGGAAATGTTACGGCTTTGACACCAGAACAATAAAACACATTACAAACCAGGCATTTGTTGCATCCAGTGGAGACATAATTACTGACTATCATGACTTAGTACTAAACATAGCACTATGTCTCCAACAACAAGCACTACCCTTCACTGCTCAAAACTCACGTTTGAATAGTAAGTAGCAGCTTCTTTTAATAAGAAAACCT
>JAUMHE010000215.1:107523-117525 GCA_032359235.1 Enteromius mattozi | reverse complement strand
TGTATTTGCATGTATATGTTTATATCCATATAATTTATATTATATAAACATATTTAAATTAAATTATGTATATGTTTTAATATATGTATTTTGTAATAATTTTTATATAATATAATAATTAATATAATCATTTTTCTCAGGTTATCCTGACCCTGAGGTGGTGTGGTATAAGGACGACCAGCCAATTAAAGAGACGCGCCATTTTCAGATTGATTATGACGAAGATGGAAATTGCAGTCTGGTTATTTCTGAGGTCAACGGTGATGATGATGCAAAGTACACCTGCAAGGCCATGAACAGCGTCGGGGAGGCCACCTGCACTGCCGAGCTCATCGTGGAGGTGATGGGAGGAGAGGAGGAGGAGGAGGAAGAGTAGAAGACCACCTCTTGTGTCACGTTTCTCTTTTACACGTGGTGCTTTTATTCTTACTGTCTTCCGGACTTTCAGATGATGACAATGATGATGAAGACCTCACCTTTTGCTGCATTCTCTTCATTGAACTTCTTCCAGTTTTTTGTTTTTTTTTCGTATTCATGCAACAGCCAAAGCCAGATATCAGATTTGTTTATCATATGCCACTCACATTCCTTTGGATGCTTGTTCTTCATCGTCGTGTTTTACTCCAAGCAGACATTTCTAAACTCACATGTGTGTTTGTGTGACCATCGCTCATGAGCAGCACTTCCTGTCTGTTAGGACAGCTTTATTTAAGCACTGTAAACTCATGTAAGGTTGTGTGTTTTTGTTTCCAGACGTTTTCCCCCTTTCACCAACTGTCACAGCAGCACTTAACAGATATTTGGAGACACACGTTATATGTATGTTTATTTTATTAGGAATGTCTGTAGATTACATTTCTTTGAATTGTATTCATGTTTGATAAAGTGCAGATTGTAATGAGTTCACTACAAATGTAGTTATTCACTTTTAAAGAATAAATTTTGATCACGAACGTACTGTAACTTCTTGTGTTCATTAAACGAAAAAAAGAGTCATTAGTCATTGAAAATTGTAAAAAAAGACTGACAGTCATAATCTAGTGCATCCATGCTGGCTTTATAAAACTAAGGAAACTATTAGAGGAAATATTAATAAGCTAAATACAAAATCAATGAAGTGTAAAAAATAAATGGCATTATGTCCTACATCATGCATCCAAAAAAATTTAAATTCAAATTGGGAAAGTTAACCTATTACAGAACTTTATTTTTCATATTGTTTATATTTTTATGGTCACGTGTTACTTTCTTAATAGGATTGGAGACATTCAGAAATACAGTCATGGGTATTAAGTTCAACTTTGTCTTGATTCTGTCAAATTTAAAAAAACTTATTTCAATTAAAACTTGCTCAGAGGTAACTAACAGCACACTCTTCACCAGATGGCGCTGTAGTTTCACATCTATAAATTCTTTCTATGATGCAATGATGCAACAGTTAGACAAGGTTTTAATATACTTCCTGTTAAAATTTGAGAGGATTTAAATTTCCTAACTAAGGGATCAAAAAATTAAGCCAGTAATAACAGAATGTGTA
This sequence comes from Enteromius mattozi, assembly GCA_032359235.1. NCBI lineage: Eukaryota > Metazoa > Chordata > Actinopteri > Cypriniformes > Cyprinidae > Enteromius > Enteromius mattozi. Next base: position 115,988 of record JAUMHE010000215.1, on the reverse strand, counting down.
ATCAACACATTTCAGGCCCTATTGTTGAGTTCGCTGTAAAATGAGAGACAATGAGCACAAAGGAGTTTGACTCCTATGGTTTAAAACGAGGGCCATCATCACTCAGTACAATGTGGTCCTTGTTTTGAGTCCCTGGTACACAGAGTTTAAGGACATTGCTTCCTTCATCTGGCTCAAAGACAAATTTAGCAACATCTGTCCTGCAACAGAGATTTTATTCTTCCTCCTTTATTTTTGGCATTTTATAAGTCCTTGTAGTGCCTTTGGGCCTCTGAGGGTCTCCCTCAGCGTCTTTGGTTTCAGCAGCTGTGGGCCCATGTCTCTTTTCTCTTTTGTAAGTCTGGTCTCTCATACCGCATATGGAGCTCAACAATGCATTAGCACTCATGTGTCTGAAATACAGAAAGATTTTACTGTGTCAAAGTAAAAAAAAAGTTCTCTTACCATTTCACCATACATCATCACACTGTGCCGTCACATGACTCATTAACGGTGACTAATGATGAAAGGATCATTATAAAGATTTAAGTGAGTAGTCTAAGCCCACGTATGTTCCAAAAGCTTGTTTCTCAGTGAGAGAAAGCTTTTTTATTCAGTTTGAAGACCCAAGCTTGACAACTAGATAGATATTTCTAACTTTTGAAATGCAGACTTATTTGCAATGCTAGTGTTGACTAAATTCACTTTTAACAAATAAATGTGTAAATGAAAAGACTTCATCTGGGAGACAATAAAAGGAAGCAATTGTGAGATATAAAGTCACAATTTATTTATTTCAATTTAATTAAATTTAAAGTTAAAGTCAATGTTTAGCTTAATTTAATTCAATTCAAAGTTTAATTGAATTGAATTGAATTGAATTTGAATTTGAATTTATTTTATAAAATACAGCAGACCCAGAATTAAATTAAATTAAATTAAACTTTGTGTGATTCCACAGGTGTCTCTTTTTATCTTGCTTCAAAGACTTTAAAAATTGTGAGCAGTGTGTGTTTTAATTATTAATGCACCATATTTTGAATTTGGTTTTGTTTGTGCAATTTTAATTTGCGTGGCATGTTTTCAACCCGTTTGTTATCTGTAGCTTATTGTTCACTGTAAAAAGTAAAGAGAGAGCCAAGAGAACTATTGAACTGCATCTATTTTGTTTGCTCATGTCGTAAACAGACTATAAATCAATAATTCAAAGGACTGCTGACAATGTTTTTACGATGATTCAATCAATCAGCTACAAAGCGAGTCTGATGTATTATTCATGAGCAAGTAATAGGGTTGGTAAAGCTCGCTCGCGGGGCGGAGTTATAGTTGAAGGTCCTGTAGTTGTGCGCTGAAGTGCGTTCAGAGTCTGAATCATGAAGAACAGAAGAACTCACTGGGAGTGGTGCGGACATTGTGCAATATGCGAATAAGACACGCTTCTTGTGTGAAGTTATAATGCAGCTGCGCACGGACCCTGCTGCTGCCGCTGACCTCCGTCAAGTGTTCAAGATAAAGTCGCGCAGACAGTGATACAAGACCGGACACAAACAGGATAACCCCGCAGAATAAGAGTGACACTGTAAACTGGAGGAGAGATGGGGAACGCAGGGAGCATGAACCAACACACTGACCCCAGAGGACACCACATGCCTCCCAAACTGCCCATGCCCGACCCGGCCGAGCTGGAGGAGAGATTTGCCCTCGTCCTGGTCTGTACTAATCTTACTATTACCAGCTAAACAACTAGAAAGTAAACTGTAGCCGACTTTCTTTTCACTTATTTCTTTGTTGCTATTCTATTCTATTCTATTCTATTCAAATTTGTAGTAGGCTATATTAGTTATATATTAATTGATAGGCAGTTTTACTGTTCTGTACTATTCTATTCACTGGCCATCATACTGTTACTGGTCTGTTAAAAGTTTTTAAATTAGTTTTGTGGATGTTTCTTAGTCATAAAACTGAAGGTGTAGTAGCGGTACTTTAATATTCCATGGTGGTAAATTTAATTATCACATTTCATTTGCCTTAGTATTGTACTTCAAAGAATATTGTGGTGCTACCATGATTCAATGCCCAAAAAACTATTGTAGTTTTTGTTTGAAATTCAGGTGTCTCTCTGGGTTTTTTGTTCAGAGATGTTCAGTAACTTATTGTAAATTGCTTGGATGAAGAACAAATGCTGATGAACTGTTTTTTATTATTTCAGTTTGATGTAATTTTGTTCATAAAGATATAAATCGTTCTGTCTTTGGGGCTGAAAGTGCTGCTTATTAACAGATTTTATTTTTATAGCTCTAGATGAGTTGTTCCTTTTCTGTCTTAGGAAAGTTTGCTTATCGCAGACCTACGTTCCCTAAGTTTTAGAGAATAAAATATCCACATGTCAGATACAAGTTTGTTATTTAATACTATTTATTATTTAATATGGCCAAGACATGTCATCATAGGTTTAAACTCCAGCATCATGTGCCATTGTCTAGAACAGCTGTTTCCAAACATTCCCTACTCATCCGTTCATTTTAGTGCATAGTTGACTTAATTATGACAGAGGAAATGATGTCATGGAGTTGGAATCTACGTTCCTTTGCCTCCGTTTGTGTCTAAAAAATGCGAGGAATGATTAGTATGCAGCTACCTGAAGTGTGCCGTGTGTTGAATTCTGGCCGTCTGTTAGGCCTGTTTTTATGGGGACATATAAATGTAGGTCAGACCTAATGCTTCACTAGCACTAGACAAACCCTTTCAATTAACACACACACAGACCATTCAGAGAGCTGGAGGTTTCTTCAAGGAAAACAGCTAGAATGGGGGAGTTCAGTCCGTCCCTAAGGGAATGGAGTTGGTTTGGTTCTCTTTCTTTCACAGACACTCAGGCTGTGGTTATTTTACCAATTGAGGAGGCCAAACGAGTAGTTTCCATTCAATATCCTAAGGGAGAAAACACTCTTTTTCTTGCCTACTTACTTTCTATTTGTTTGGCTACCTCGAGTCTCTGAGTGTGTAACTTGCCATCTTTATTCGTGGTGGTTTAATCGCAGTCACAGTGTTCTTGTTGTGGTAATTGCGGATGAATCCTGCTCTGTCATGGCTGACGTCACTGTCTGCTTCAGCAGATTGGTAACTCTTATTCCTAATCTGTGTGTTTCAAGATCACCTGCCTCTCATGATCTTGATGCACATCAAAGAGAGCACTGCTTCTGAATGTCATTGTCTTAGCTATCATGATCTCTATTAGTGTCTTATGAATAATAACTTACATGTTTCTGTGTGTGTTTGAGACTGACACAGTAGACTACATGGTCATCATTTATCTTTTTTAGCCAAAAATTGTATTATTTTAAGTTTAATATGCTTATTATTTTAAAATAAACACGATTTATATAGTAAACTGTGGTATTTGGGGAAAAATGATTTAAAGATATGTAATTATTTTAACTGAATAACATGTAAATACCCATGGCAGTGATACAGTACACATCAAACAGTAATAGAAATAGTTATAAATGGAACAAAACGTAGGTTTCATAATGCTCAATATCACAACATAAAAAAATGTCCAACTTCCAAATAAGTAAGCAAATACTATAAGTGTGTCCAACTTTGCCTACTCACATACATCATATATAACCAGATATATTACTTACAAAATCTCATATATCATAATTATATTGCATAATTTAAACCACATTATTGGCAACAAGATATCAAGATATGAAGAGTTTGACTGAAGTTTGATTGATATTATTCGGAATGTAATATTAAACAAAACAAACAAACAAACGAAAAATCAAAACATTATTTTTGAACATTTTATTTGTTTATCTGCAAGTTATCTGTTTTTGCAAGCGAGCGCTTCATATATTGTACCTCCAGCTTTACTTGCATACATACAGTCTTATTCATGCAAAGCAATATATATGTGACTGTGATTGTTTATATTGTCGAGAGATTAAAACTATATTTTTGCAGAGTGCTGTATAAAGTTGGCCATATCAGTATATTAAACTTTACCAGCATACAGTATACTTTCATAAAGTTAGGTAAATCTGAACTGCTTGGTTGTTAACATCATTACAAGATGTAAACTATATTATCACCCAGCTCTAAACTAATACGACTACAAGGGATGAAGATATTAAGATACAAACATTAACATGTCAGATATTAGAGCCTGTCCATTAAAAATTATTTTACAGCTAATCTCACACCTGACTATATATATATATATATATATATATATATATATATATACTTTTTTTAAATCTAATTTTAAGAATGTAGAAACCTATGCAGAAATACAGATAATATTTAACTTCAATTTAACCTTAATCTAGTGTCACTGTAAATCAGCCTGATTTAAGTTATGAAGAACAAAAACAGAGCATTTCATTTATATTTATTCTTAAATGACTGTAAAGCAGCCTTTTGAAGGATTCTCATGCAGAGTCAAACTATCAGTGATATAGAGCACACGTGAGAAGACTGGGAGAAGTGTCCTGTCAGAGACTGGCGGGCGCTCACAGAGATGATGTCTTTTTTCTTGGCAGGCTGCGGTTGAGACATTAGGAACACTTTAGCACTGTAATCGCAGCTTTGAGTGGTATTTACTGCTATTAAAGCCCTGGTGCGTGCCAACCCACGGACCTTTCCAGTCGTTGCCTTGCTGAGTGAGAAAGATCCTTTTATCGACTTCTGCTTGAGTGCTGCTGAGAGGAAAATCTGATGATTAGCAGATAGAAGAAGAGAGTCTGATCTTTAAAGGCTAATATAAAGGTCTTGAACTTAACCTGGGGTAGTGTAATCTTCACTGAGGTCAAGCTGGTCAGCTGCAACAAACACAGCTCTGAATTATTACTATTTGTGCATTTATATAGCTTGGGTATAGCTTAGTGCATCTGGACAAAATATATACTGTATACAAACTACTAGCAATTGTTGAAGCTGGATAACTAATTGTCATTCATTTGAGAAGTAGAGGTGATATTTCTTAATCTGCTTTTATGATGCATCTTACATGTTCTCAAACTTCATAAGTAGTCGGTTGCCATGTTCTAGCATGTTTCGTGATGATGGAAAGATGTTTTGGGTCCAGCTGGGTCAGAATGATTTTCAGCTCATAATGTTTTGTGGAGTTGGCACTTTTTTTATTCCATTAGTTAGATCCTGATGTTAGATGCTAGAGTTTGAAGTCTCAGGGATTCGGTGTGTGTTTAAGGTTCTTTTAGGTCATACTGTTGAGGTTGTAGAAAATATGGATTGTCCAATTTACGAGGTCAGACTCATAGTACATAATATTTAACTTATTTTATAAAAGTTTAGCATTTTTACAATTTCTCATTTTGTCTAAAACACAGACTGTGTATAAATGTGTGGTATGTAATAGGTACACAGGTAAACAAATGAAAGTTCCATAGTTTAGCCTTGTTCAATTTATACTGTACACCAAAGTGTGCGTTTCATAGAAAGCGCCATAAGCTGCTCACACTTAGTCATCATTATCATCTAATATATCTATTACTCATCTAAATCTGTGAAGGGAGTGTCTTTTTAACTAATGTCCACTGAGAAAACCCCTTTATTCTATCTGCATGGTTCATGCTGCAGTACTGTTCTGAAATCAGAGCTCACAGCAACACAATATGTGACCTCGGCCATGAAAATGAGGCTGTTTGTTATTTGACTGTGTGTGTGTGTGGTGTTTTTGATGTTAACATATTTTCTTTTACCCCAGCTTATTGTGCAGAGACAACTATAGCAGGTCAAGTGGAACAAAAAGACTGTCTTAGCACCAACTTCACCTGTAAAGCCAGTTAGTGTTAGAGTGAAAAATATTCAGTCAGCTATTGGTAAGACCGAAATCCTTCTCTAAACTCACTGCTATAGTTAGATGATCAAACAAACATATTTTGTGCAAGTGTGTATGCTTACATATAGTTGTAAGATTACACACTTACAGTATTCGCACTTCATGCTTTACCAATTCAAATCATCTAATTTCAGTCACAGTGATTTCTAACACTTTTAATCATTCTACTGGGTTCAGTTGGTACATTGCTGTTTTTGGTTTCTTGGTATCATTTTCCATCTTTATCCAGCAGTCTTTTTTTTCCCTTCAGTGTAGTTTGTAAATTAGTTTGCATTAGTGTGGTAACCATAGCATTCACACACGGCTGTTCACCATCTCTGCATGGTAAAGAGCGACGATGGGTTTCACTATGGCTTCTAAGAGGAATGTGTCTCACAATGCAAGTTTATTGCTTGTAAAAAGATGGTTAGGTTTGCCATGAGCTTAATCTTTGTTCCAAAACACAAGACTGATCTTGATTGAAACAAGTCATTTAGAGATTTGCTTCGAAAGAGGCAAAATTTCAGATTAAGAAGAGAAAGACAAAAGTAATGTTGCTAAGATTCACTTTTACCCTTTAAAAATGACCTCATGAGCTTGACTAAAGCCACGCACAGATGGCTCTGTTTATAAGTGAATTGTGGTGTTTGTCTGCCTCATCTTACACACACATTATGCAACGTGTCCCTAAATCTACCATGGAAATGTCAGACATTAGATTTTCTATCAGCTGGAAAAATCTAGACCACCAAACCCCCCCAATATGAGTCACGTGTTGGCTTACTGTCTAACATTTCTCATTGGGCCACAGGAAGGTGACTTATATCTATAAAAATGCAGTAGTTTTTCCACGAATCCTTCGATGGAAATGCTTTGGTAACACCCTGCAGAACTGCCTTCTATAGGACTCTGCTGGAGCAAATGGGATTTGTTTTGCGTTTAGTCAAATCACTCCAATAAAAGGGATGGTTTTGATCAGTGTTTTTTGAGTCTGATTGTTGAGTTGTGTGTAAATATAAAGGGGTTACACTTTCTAACGCAAAAGACTGCTTAACAATACTATTAGCCAGACCAGTTTTTCCTAAACTAGGGTTGATGAATCTGTGAGGGTTTGTGACAGAAGAACCTGTATAAGTGAACTGTATAAGTGTTTGATAAAAGCTAATTCATTAAAACAAATGTAACAAGTTTAAATTAAATTATTAAAAACAAATAAATGGAGCTTCACAATAAATAAAAATAAATCTGAAATTACAATGAAATCAAGGACTATATGAAATATTTGGTCGAAATGGGCCTTTACTACCACATTTTAGGTTATTTATGCTTATACAAGCTGTACTGGAGTTTACATTAACTGTATCTCAAACCAAGTGAATGATTCGCTGGCCCTCAAAAACCAATTTCACACGAACAAATTAAACCTCATAAAAAATGGACTCTTAGTTGCATCCTAAGAGGTTAAAGCTACTGTGGATAGAATAGATTACATAATGTTTGAGCTTATACAAATTCTCTTCTTCTGACTGCAGACTTTTGAGAGCTCTTCAGAAACTAACATTACTAAGGTCTTTTTCTCCTTTTGCGCTCAAAGTAATCACTTTATTGTGTAGAAGAAACAAATGAGATATTATAGAGATCCAGTTTGTGATTGTCTTCTTTCTTCAAGTACATGAGTTTCGTGTCATGGTTACCACCGTTAACTCATTCAGCTCTGATTGTGGCTGATGCAAAAAGGAGTCTCATTTGATCTCTCAGTTTGATTGTCTACATGTTTAATCATCTGAAGAGAGGGGAAGGCCGTTTTTTTGAGTGGTGTGCGGGCCACACAGAGTGAGCCGAGTCCTGAGCCTGGTATTAAAGGATCAGTCAGCGTGCTTTTGTTAGCCAGATGCTGTGAATTAAACACTGAGGCTGTTTTTCCTGTAAAGAGGGGGCAATTTCCCCCCTATACGGGCTTTACAGAATCCCCTCTGAGAATTTAGCTCTGGTTAAAAATAGAGGGAATGATCCTAATGAACAAAGAAACTTTACAGTAGAACTGAAGTTGTGTTCGCTATAAAGAAAGTAAGAAGATTTTCAGAAAATGTTTGTTTGAGTAACAAAATAAGGTTGTATAGGCACATACAGTATCTTAAAGTCTTAACATCATAAAAGTTGTTGAACATGTACTGCAAACAACGTATAGTGGCTTTTCTTCAAAATTAAAAAAATAAACTGAACTGAACACAAATGGAAAAGGTGCTTTATAGTGCTTTGTACAATTGTTTTAAAGCATTATTAAACAGGAAAGCAACAGACGTCAGATATATCAAACCATTATTCTGGCCAAGAAGAACTTGTATTAATCAGTTATAACATATAAAAACACACCAGCCGCTGTTTAACCTCGTCCTGGGAACAGTGTTCATGGCTGACTCATGTCTGTAGGTGTAATTTTATTATGCTCACTTGTTATCCAACAGCTTCCCAAAAGTCTTGTCTTCTGAATGTATAATTTCAGTTTGGAGGACACAATTTACAGAGATTATACTGAACATTTGACTCGTAATATTGACATATTGTAACGCCGTGAGGCGTCTTCTGTGTTTTTGTTATGCTTTCAGGTCCTGTCCATGTGCCTTTGTATTTTGGTTTA
>JAUMHE010000215.1:96043-107423 GCA_032359235.1 Enteromius mattozi | reverse complement strand
ATACAAGCCTTTGACTCTGCCGCTCTCTGCCTCGGAAACGGCGCAACCCGCCTACACACACAGCCGCGAACGTGACACATATGATGATAACTAGCCCCCCATCTCCTTTATGTATAAATGCTTGCTACTATTATAATCAAAATAATTAGTTGATTGGTATAAAGCAGTGATGTAATGTGCAATGTGCAAAGTAATGTGCTGACTTTTCTCTAAGAATAACCTTCTCTATTGTGTATACTGTGGTCTTTTTAATGTCAATTGTTCAAGAAGAATAAGGCAATTATTTGTCAAACATGCTGTTGAGCAACAATGGAGACGGGGAACATATGTACGTGGAGCGTTTAGAGCAAGCAGACAATATGTAGATGACACCAGCATTACATCATAGTGAGCCCATAATAGCTATCTCATAATACTGTAATATCGGTCATTTAACAGTCCTTTTGTGCTTCAGACAACATTTACAGTGTTTGCAAAACAGAACTGTATTTATATTCTGGTTCTAGAGTTTGTTATAAAGCTGTAAGCCCAATTTAAATTGTGGGCTATATGTGTATCATATGTACGTGAAAACTGTGTATCATATGTCCATTTTTGCGTATCAATAAGAGGAGTTTTAATTTTTATTTGGTGTGCTATTTGTATGCATTTTCATGAGACCAGTCTTGATAAAAACACTGCTGTTCAAAAGTCTGGGGGGAGTATTTATTTTTAATACATTAAAATATGTTTGAATTATTAATTGACATATCAAAGTGATCGAAAACAAAGACATTCACAATCTTACACAATTTCAAATAAATGCTGTTCTTTTAAACTTTCCGTTTATCCTGAGAAAATGTTTCCACAGGAATATTAAGCAGCACAACATTGATAATAATCAGAAATGTTCAGCATATTAGATCAGTTTCTGAAAGATCATGTGACACTGAAGACTGGAGTAATGAACACTACACATTTTTCTTTTTTGAAAGCAGATTGAAATCTTTTTTTTTATGTGATATTTGCTTTCTTTTCAGGTCAGTAAGTTAAAAAAAATCTCATGTTTGTCTGTGATGTGATCAGTATTGTGGTCAAAGGCCTGTTCTCTTGCTGACTCTTAATGAATGCAAATGAACAATAGCTGCTCACCCTTCAGCAGACGCTTGAAAACAGCTGTGGGTCTTGCGCAGCCGGCAGACAAACACAACCTCTTTATTCACTCTCAGAGCAGAGACTGGCACGAGCCACTCCTCTCTTCTGTCTGTCCATCCATTCAGCCATCCATCCATCCGTCCATCCATGGTCCCGCGGGGTCGTTTAGGGGCTTTGAGGTCTTTGTGACAGACTGGTCTCTGAGCTAATTAGTAATAGCAGGGAAGAATATCAACTCTAGCTGGAGGGAACAGAGAAAGAGTAGTGATTTTATTGTTGAGGTGCTGAAATAATTTTCAAAATATTGCAAATAAAATGAAGCTAAATAAAACAAAACAAACACATAACAAAATGATTTAAAACTGAACATATAAACTGAAAGCTATACATTAATAAAACTTTTGATAGTATAAAAAAGTATAAAATATGAAATCTAAAAATAATGAAAAATATATAAATATTACATTTAAAAACAGGAATGTTTAATTTTTTTGTTAACTAACAAAAACGTCACATAACAAAAAGACTAAAACTTTATTTAAATGAAATTTTAAAATATACAATGAAAGCAAATACAAAATATTGCATAATAGTAGATAATTAATATTAAAATAACACTGTCAACGCACACAATATCACAATATGACGTTTTATTACGAATTTCAGGAGGAGCACGCACGCACGATCAGCCAGCTGACGCCAATCTCCTCATTACCTAATTACCCTATCAGTAACTCTCTCCTCCGCCTTAAATACAGCTCTCTTCCTACCCCTAGCATATTCGTTTTCTTTAAAACCACCGATTTCCCCACTTAACCTCCTCAAGTTGACAAGACTGAAATCACCAAATTGCTATTCTTTCACTACTGATTTCTTCCTCCCGGGGGGCAAGCAGGGACCCAACAGGGCTCTGAGCATCACTCAACCCTCGCCTTCTAGGGGTCGATTCCACTAGGGCTCCGGGTCCGCCGGGTTCCCTGCCTGTTCCCCGGACAGTCACCAAACAAGCATATTACTAATCGCAGAGGAAGTGTGAACTAGTGAAATCACTATTTGTGCTTCAAAGCTTTAAACAGAGTATCATACAATGTGTCACAACAACTATGACACGAATATATTGCTATTGTATAATTATATTTTAATATTTAATTTAATAATAATAAGAGGAGGAACTGATATTATAATTAATATTCTGGGTTTGACCCAAATGAGATCTGAGTTCAGTTTCAAGTCCAACGCTAGCAAATGAAAGTGAAATGTTCCTTTGAGATCAGCAGGAAACTCTAAAGGGATTTCAGATTCTTTGTTTTGTTTGTTTTAAAGAGAACTGTGAACTTATGATTTAGTTGCCAGTTTCGACATTTCCTATTCTACTTCACAAAACAAGTCAGTGTAAATTAAAGTAAGAATATCACAAGAGACTTTTGCCCTCAATGTAGACAAATAATATATCAACATTTATCTCTTTTCCAATATGTCAGCAAAACAAATGTTCATAATTTCTAATAGTAATAGTACTGCCAGTTGATTCCAGTCACCTATCACACTCTCTGATAGCAAGCGACAAACCTAAGGGAGCCGCGTAAAAGCTAAGGGCCCAATTCAGACCGTTTTATGGCTGTTTTATAGCCCTGAAAGACCTGCGCGATCAGTAGATGTGATGCGTATCTGTGTACTGATTAACTTCAAGTGCCACGCATTGTTGATTGGCTCCTTTGTCTTGTGTATTGTGTCACTTACTGTATTGAGCACGAGGAGATGATGTCACTGGCCGGTCTGGCATCTTCATCAGTGAACAGTGACTGCTCAGACGGGATGCTGGGCTCTCTGCCCTTGTCATTGTCCTGCAGTGCATTATAGGATCTCTCTGGATGACAGCGTCGGCCAAGGTGACAGCTGTGAGAGACTGCAGCGTGGCCTGAGACTGTTCACAGATGGTGTGGAAGTATGTGTGTGTGTGTGGATTTTTTTTTCTTTGGCCGAGCCAAGTGTTTGAGAATCCAGATGTTATTCTGACTGTACAAAAGCAACAGGGTACTTAATTGCTCAAAACGAGAGGGATGAAGAAGAGGGCGAGTACAATTGTTGACTAACTGGTTTGTATATAGACTAAGCTTAACAAATGCAAGTTCCTGTCATTTGATCTTAGGGAGGTTTGTTTTTGTGCCGTTTCAGGATCCTGATATTTGGTGTCCTTGTGCTTGCAACACAACATGAGAGAGACAAGGTTCGTTTAAGTAATAGTTGGTTCCTAGTCTCACATAGCCAGACTTTTAGAAGTCTGCTTCACATTGTAGCTTATTCTGGCCAGGATCTGTCTGCTTAGACGGCAAGAGTCATTTGCTTTTAAAAATGTTGCTTGCTTTTAAAAATGTTATTTGACATGTGTGACCAAAGGATATCTTGTTTAAATGAAACTAAACTGATTCGACCTTGAGGTCGTGACTCACATGGGGTTGCCAGACATGCAAATTTATATGAAAAGTAGCCTATTCTGTTTATAAACGAGTCAGCGTTGTCACGATCCCAACATTTTGTAAGTTGGTACCAGTACGAGTAATGTAGTTCTCAGGGGGAAAACAAGCAAATAAGGTTTTATTTATAAATGTATGTATTAATTGTTTATCGATTTGCATTTAAACTACAAGAATTAATGCAGCATCAGATTTGCCCTTGTCCTTTCTGTAACTATGGTTCAAAAGTTTCAAATTCAGTTTCCCATTTAAACACTATTACCAATCCAGAAACTTTCCAATTTGCTTATTTAATAGTAATAGGTTTATACAAAAAGTGAGCAAAGTGTGGTCCTTTTTTAGTCACTCAAGATGTCAAACACTTCAGTTCCCTTTCAGTCAGTCACCATGACGTTACGTCATTGACTGACGTCATGGGGTCCCGCCTGGGAGATCAATCAACTCTGACTTTTGGAGAAAACGCCAATGGGAATTGGCCAGTGAATTTTGCATGCGAAGCCACTCCCCCGGACATCCGGGTTTATAAGATGGCGGCGCGCAAACCACCATTAGCTTCCTGCTGAGGAGCTGATCGCAACCGACTCCCCAGCGCAGTTCGGCCTGTGGCAGGAGGGACGTAACATCTCCGTTCCCTCCTTCAGAGAACGAGGGTTACATACGTAACCGAGACGTTTAGCACTGTCTGAGTTCTGACATTATATTTACACTTTGTTTGTAATGGAAGGATTTGTGAGCTTAGTATATTTTGACTAACTAACTAAACTCCTCTGGTTGGCCGTTGCGCTCATGCTGTCAACAGACATGTCTGTGATTGGCTGCAATGCTTAGCGCTTCAAAACATGTTGGAAATATGCACACATATGCACTGGAGCTGCACATCAGCAGGTACTGAACTGAACTGATACTACCAGTTTTGCAGAGAAGATTCTATCATTAGGGGCTTTCGCAGAAACCTTTTCATAGTGCCTAGAACTATTGGTGTAAGTTCCTAGTTTTTGTTGTGTTCTTACCACAAGAACTAGGAATGGTTTTACTTGTAGGATTTCTATTTAGGACATCTAATTTAGCTCTGTACTTCAGAGTAGGGTCTAAAACAGTTCTATAGGAACTTCCAGTGACTTAATTATATGCTGAGTGATTGGCCAAACAAATACGAAACACTGGCTACCCGGCATTTTTTAAAAGCGAAGTAAATATATTTATTCCATGATAACGGCATTTACCTGCTGTGTTCCTTTCTCATCCTCAAAGATATGTAACACTGTAAGTTAAAGGGGATTTACATTTATGTTTGTAACTGCCGCGAGTGTCTGCTGCTGGTGCGAATGCAGCTAGTAAAACCACCCGAGGAAGAAAGTTCTCTAGGAACAACCTTGTTGGCTATATCCTAGAACTAAGTTCCTACACATATGTGTTTCATATCAACATTTTAGTACTGACAATGCAATGCAATATAGTCTAAATTAACTTAACTATACAGAGTATACTTTAGAAAGTTCATGGTCATGATGACATGAGACTAGTTGATGCAGCTCTCACTGGAGGAAGACACTTATTAGCCTTCAGATTTGTATTCCTTCAACTGCTTTAATAATTTGGCTTGTAAGACTCTTAAGATGTAATGAACCATGTCAGCAGAGAGTCATTACACTTCTTATTCTTATGATGCTCACGTCCATTGTCTTGCTCAAGTGAGTTTAGGCTGTGGCCGTTTCCGCCCCATGTTGTGACCCAGTAGGGAAGTTCAGCCGTCTCTCTGATGAGCCGAGGTGAACTCGCTGTCCCGACTGTTGGTACTTAATCTTCAGTGATGCTCAGACACTTAGCTTTTTGAGCCCAACCCAAAAGAACTGTTTTCTCCAACTCAAGTGCTTCACTAACATTATCAACACTTTGACAACATTTGTAATTACAGTTCTGGGTTAAAAAAAAAAAAAAAAAAAAAAAATTTATAAAAAGGGCACATTGAAGACTTTTGCACTGTTGCAAATGTTGTTTCAAATAAATGCTCTTTTAAACTTAAATTAAATAATCGTGATATAATATAATACAACACTTTTATTTTAATCTGTAATAATATTTTATAATACTATTATTTACTGTAATTTTTACGAAATAGATGCAACCTCAGTGAGCATGAGACATTTTGTTCGAAAAATTTAACATTTTATTGACCCCAAACGTAAACATTAGTGTAATTTAATATGAATTTCTAAATATACTTTTTATGTATTATTTTTTCTACGTTTTAAACATTAGTGAATGTGTTAAAAACAAATATGAATTAACTGTGAACTAAAGCATGTTTATATATATTTTTTACTATTAACAAATCAAACGCTGTCTCTCTCATCATCACGTTCTGGTAGTGTATGAGACTCTCTTTCTATGTCTCCCTGCATGTGTAATGGGTCAGATGGATGTGATGTGTCATGTGATGGGATTAATAGGTCCTGAGCATGAATTAGCAGCATGTTTTGAATGTGGCGGTCAACACACAAACTGCAGCCCCAGTCACTTGTCTCAGCAAACACAAAGAAGTGACTGATGATTTAAGTTGCCCAGCTGAATATTATTAGAGTTTTAGACATACTCAACTGTTACATGTGAAAACCAACGTACAGAAATGTTCTAGAGCTACCTATAAGAGCACCCTAATAACTACATACACTTTTAAAAATAAGGTTGCTTCACAATGCCATAGAAGAACCTTTTTTGTCTAAATGGTTCTTTTAAGAAAGGGATGGTTCTTTTAAGAACCTTTGACTGAACCAAAAGGGTTATGACATTGCCGTGAAGGACCTTTCTTTTTAAGAGTGTACCTTTCTGACATACATGTACTGTCTTAAAACATTCAAGCTTCAACCTTTAATGTTTTTAATCAAAATGTTTTTCATCAAAACTTTTTTGAAATCTACTTATTCATTGTTGTAGTCTTTTTAGAAAGTAGGTCACATTTTGGGAGTTTTGTTGAGCTCTTACAATGAGAAACAGTGCAAACATGGTCAAAATTAGCTCAAAGGTTTGCATTATTTGAATGTCACCATTTAATTTCTTAGCTAATATGTATTTTTTTCAGTCTAACAAAAAAGACAGTTGATGTCTTACATTGTGCTGTGGGTGTTACTCCCGACTGAGGTCATATGGTGAGATCTGACAAACAGCATCTGCACAGGACAGCACCAATCACATGTGTACAACCAACTCGGGACAGGAGCCCAAGTGTTTAAGCGCGGTAGTAAAAAAGTAACACGATGGCTTTTATTTGACTGGAATCAGTTTATGATGTTTTTTCTCAGCTGTGTTGTTGTCTGTTGGTTTAAAGTGTTTATGTTTGTGGTTGCTGTTAGTAATTGTGATGCTTTAGCTTTTCATATTATTAGTGTGTTGAGACACTCAAGACTGAATGTTCATAATCCACCACAGCCCACCCTTTTACAACTCACTGCTCCCTTACATGTATCTATCACTTACTCTTTTTTTTCTTTCTTTCTTTCTAATGAACACTCATTTTCATTCAAGTTGATTGGACAACTAATATGTCCATTACAGATTACAACAATTCAATCAATTCCTGATGTACAAAATCTGTTGTTGTTTTTTTTTTTTTTTTTTTTTCCTGTTTGGAAAGCCTTTTTTGAATATATGGCACAATTGGGATAAAAAAAAAAAAAAACGTATGTTTCATGCTAATTTAAGCTGCATAGTTTAAACGTTTTGGGACTTAAATAGATAAGTACCTGGAAAAGCTGTTTTGAGAGCAGATCTGCACATGCAGTAGGTGCATTAAGTTTCAAGCTGTGTCTAGTATTATCTGTTGATGGATCTAATAAAGGCTCCTGTAAGAGCACAAACTACATACTTTTACTATGTAGAGGAAGTCTGCTAATTGAAACATAGTCGTATATGTGCAGGAAACTCTTTTTTTTATTTTCTACCCTTCCATGCATAATTACCCCCAACCATAATAATATAATTAAAACATCATTTTCAACATCATTAACAGATCGTGTACAGTCAGCCTGTCATTATCACAATGATCAGGACCTCAAAACGGAATAAATGACCAATAAATTGCTCCACTTATTACATGACCGCTTGCCAAATGTATATGATAAGTAAATGAATACAAAAGTGATACATGAGACATTAAACTAGCACAAATGTGTAGGATATTCGTCACCTGTGAAGATTATATTATACAGAATGACCAGTCAGAATCATATTTCTGACAGATGTGTACAGGGAGATATATCACCTGGAAAGGGAAGAAAAGAGGAAGAAATAAACAGGCTGCTGTTTGAGTGGAAAGGAGAATAAATCAGCTTAACTATACAGTATTTAAAGGATTACACTCTGATAACCCATCACAGATCGGCCACTGTTTTAACATGAATCTGCTGTAATCTTTTCAGGGTATAGCAGACACTGAGCACACGACTCTCAAAACGCATATAAATAAGTACCAACATGTTTTATCTGATTTAGTTTAGGTTTTATCTCAAGTTTTTTCAGGAAGAGTTTTCATCATTAGCATCTTTTAATTTGCACACTACTGAATTATTCCCACTTTTCATTTTCTGACTGTTTAGTTTAATTAACTTCCAACAGTTCCAACAGTTTTTTAGTTTATTTTTTGTTTTATTTTTCTCCTTGCAGTGGAAGTCAATTAACATTTTTCAACATATCTTCTTTTGTGTTCAACAAAATATTAACATACATGTTTGTAAAGACACAAGAGTGTAAATGATGACCAAATTAAATTTTGGGATGAATTATCCATTTTTCTTAAGATTATATTAACTCTATAAAGCCTGACATGAAACATTAGCAGGAAAAGTCAACATTTTCATTGTATTAGTGGAACAGTTCAATGGACCTTTAGACATAATATATAAACAACAACAACAAAGTTTCCATGCGGCTCATATAGCATGATAATCACAATATGAAGCTCATACTCAAGGAGGAAAAAGTGCCTCGATTTTATTTCCAAAAGATTCAAACTTAGGAAATATTTTTAGTTATGTTGATGTTTTAGTGGCCTTTATATATTTGTGGTATAAGTTTATTTTATGGTCTCTTAATTAGTTGCTTAGTAGCATGCATATTACTAGAATATTAGCCATTTATTAGTGCTAATTAAGCACATATTAATGCCTTATTCTACATGACTTTATTCTACATCCCTAATCCTACCCAATACCTAAACTTAGCAACTACCGTACTAATAAAATTATTAGGAAATTATTGAGGGAAAGTTTTAGTTAATAGTGAATAAGTGTTCCCTATTCTAAAGTATAATCCAATTTTTGTTAATTAAATATGACACAAACTATCATATATGATTATAGTGTTAAAGTGCTACATTTACAAGATAATAACTGTACACCCCCGATATATTAAATGATCATGAAGTCATGTGACTTGCAAATCATAAATGCAAACACAATAAAATATAACTAGTAAACTGTACTGTAGATATTGTGTAGTATTCACTAAGTAGTAAGCTAGGTTTACATTTTCTGTGTCGGGGTGGAGCGGACAGTGGGGGTCTGAGATTATACTGCTAATCCTCCAGCAGATGGGGGACACCTGTGTAGCCCCGCAGAATCGGCCGGATTACGGAAACATGTTGCACTAATTAGGGGACGATACTCGCCACCTGGCTAAATCTGTGAGGAGCCGCTTGGTCTTTGGACAGAAAGACAGAAGAAGAGATCATTTCCTGTGAGGTCTAGTCTGTTTGCAGTCACTGACTTCCCTGCTGACAGACTCTAAGTTCACTCCACACCCATGCATATGTTACTGATAAGTACAATTGTTGAGCAGTTTCTTGAAAACATTAGTGAGGAACATGAAGAGTTTATGCAGGAATGCTTTTAGCCATTAATCTGTAAGTAGGGATGCTGTTTATTTAAGCCTGTAAAGAGCTTTTGTACCAGACACTGACTTTCTGTGACAAATTCGTGATACACTGACCAACTTCCCCACAAAACTACTGACAACTGTTGATTAAAATGGGTCTTTTTTTTAGGATAAAGACAAATTAGCAGAACAAGGCCTGCTAATAGTTCCGTTTAGTAATTGCTTTATTACACACACAAACACACACACATTTTTGTTTACATAATGCATGTTTGTGTGTGTTTGTGTGTGTGTGTGTGTGTGTGTGTGTGTGTGTATATATATATATATATATATATATATATATATCAACCTGGTCTCATAAGAATATGTACCTCTGTGTACATTTATTGCAGCATCGTTTTTACATGCCTAATGCACACTACACTGCAGTTTCAAAGACAAATGTCTACTGAGTGGCACTAAAACACATTGAACCCTGGCACGTTTTTATTATGTTGATGTACTGTAGGTACATATTGTTGTGTTTTTATTACATTTAAATATTCGTGGACTGTTGCTAAAAGTTAATGCTCTATCATGTTGGAAATATGTCCTACACCAAATCCAACACTAAACCTTACCTGATCGTGTTAACAAATGCAAAACTGATATAAAAACGCATTTGTTGATGCAACCGTGTTATTTAAACTTCCTTTTACACAGATTTGAACTGTTTTGTCAAACTGTAGTTATACAGGATTCGAACCGGAGCGCCATGAGCTGGGTATGTGTGATGCTAATGTTCAAAAGCATCCCAGCATATTAATATTGTTTCAAAGTCATAACATGATATTCTTCTAATAAAAATGATGCTTTATCAATCGAAACTCTGTAAATTTTTGTGAAAAGGAATAAAAGGTATCAGAGTTTTATTGCCTAGTGTTAAGTTCTTTTGGATTTATTAAATTAAATTAATAAATATACACAGTACACACACATATTATGCAAACAAAAACTAATTAATTAATCAATCATTTGACAGAAGTAAACTTCAAAATGCTTTTCTCTATACTTCATTTCTCAGGCAGATAACGAGCTGTAGATGATGATGACTTGCCTGAGGTGAATGACATGCTATGTGACATTTGAAGCATGATTTGTTAATTCATGTTTATTTTGTTAAAACTAGTAATAAAGAGAAAGGGATGATTACGCTCACTCGTTACAACCGAAGCTTCAATACAGTGAGTTGTCTCTCCACCAAAAGCACCAAAACACAATTTATTGTTTGATTTTCCTAAAAATAAATACATAAAATACTGTGATTTACCACGGGTAATATTTATTACCAAAAACTTTTGTATTTTGAATGCAAAAACTTTTTCTTTTTTTTCTGCAGTCTAGACTATTAGGGTTTTTGATCGAGTGGAAGAGACAGTCTGGACACCACCAGACACAGGGAAATGTGAGAAAGAGTGATCACATGCCTGACTGACTGAGAGGAAAGAGCAGATAGATCTGAGTCTGTCTGAGGGAGCTGCTCTCTTCCTCTTTATGCTCAGAAACTCAGAGTCTTGTGCTTTATTCCAGCCTTTGTCCGGCCTTAGATATTCACACACTTCATGACTTTATAGTGTAGTGTTTAATGTGGTCTCACAGCATCATAGCAAGTGCCATGTTAAAGCCATAACATAGTCTATGTAAAGAACACATTAATTCATCAAACAACTGCTTTCCCAATGGAAAACATACAGCTCTGCCAGACCATATTTTTATTAGTACTCCTATCCCAGATATGTCCTGCTTAGCTGCTTTATAATATTTAATATATATATATATATATATATATATATATATATATATATATAAAAAAAATAAAAAAAAAAAAAAAATAAAAAATAGAAATAAAAAAAAAAAATAAA
>JAUMHE010000215.1:77367-90659 GCA_032359235.1 Enteromius mattozi | reverse complement strand
AGGTGGCAAGAACTTCATCCAACATATTTAAAAGCAGGTGTCACACCTCTAGGTTGCACAACTGACAGGACAAAAACCGTATTGGTTCAATTAAAATGGTACCAGCGAGATTGAGAAAAGAAAAGCAAAACGGCGAGAAGATTTATTCTTGAGTTGAGCAGCTCTTGCTGCTGTCTGTAGAGGAAGAAGATGCTGGCATAGCAGACATACAGCCCCATGTGTCTCCTCTTCTTCTGCTGAAGCCGCACATTTTACACACAGTCATTTTTTATAATACAGACACATAGCCATGGAAGTGAGTTTGTTATGAATGGGGTGAATTTACTTTTAAGAGGTCAGACAAACACATATTCATCAACTTCAGCTCATTTTTAAAGACTTTGCATTGCATTTGAAGCACACTTTACTTCCTAAATCTTGTATCTGTGAGATGTGCATGGCTATTGATCATTTCTTAATCCGTTGTCATTATACAAATGTGGAAGTTATAAGACTTTAACTAACTTCACTCTCTTTGTTTGTCTTTACTCAGAACTCAATGAACTTGCCTCCAGACAAAGCAAGATTACTACGGCAGTACGACAACGAGAAAAAATGGGAACTTATTTGTGACCAGGTAATACATTCTCTCCTTTCTTACCTCCTCCATTCTCACAGTCACATTTCATCTAGAGCAGCTAAAGAACTGAAGGCTTATGTAATCCTAGAGGGACTGGTAGGTAATGCTTGAAAGGTTGCAGGTTTGGAACAGGGGTAGTATCACCTGTAGTTCACCCCAAGATAAAAACTTCATCATCATTTACTCACCCACATATCATTCCAAGTGTTACTTTGGACCCCTCTGACTTTCATTGGATTGACAAAACATCCTTCACAATGCCGTCTTTTGTGTTCTGCAGAAGAAATACTGTAAAGTAATACCGGTTTGGAACGACATGAGGTTGAGTAAATGATTACAGAATTTTCATTTATGGCTAAACTTTAACATGGTGCCACATGTTGTGCCCCATGGAAATAAAATCCACCGATCCCAGTCATGTATTTTAGATTTTACCAAGCAACGGAGACAAGTGTAAGCAATCTGTACTACACTGAGTCATTGTTTGTTCATCAGGTGACCTTGTGTCCCTGTAGACATAACATATTGTCTCAATATTGTTCTCATGAAGACAACACAGCTCATCTGTTTTGTGTTTTATAATAATCTTCCACTGCTTGTCCCATCCAACCACTGATATTGACAGAAATGGTGAACTATACAGGACATCATGTGACCACCCCTGAATAATATTTAGTATGCTGAGATTGCATGACATGCCACTACTACTACTAAAAGCAGTAAAAAAAAAACAGGTTTGCTTTATATAGCACTTTTTAACTTTTATTTTTTCTAGTGTAGAAAATGGTTGCCTTTTTTTATACTAATAGTAAAAATGCTGTAAATGCTGTACTGTCTCATACTTCTACCCTTTCTGTTTCTCACAATGCACTCCAGACCCTAAGAAGAGTCTTGCTTTTGTGTTAGCTTCATACACACACACACACACACAGGCCACATGTTAAATGTCAATGTGATATCAGTGGCTGATGTGTTGCATTGTGTGTCCAGGGGCCTTGTGTTGTTTTGAAGGGAACTAGGTCTCTTCCTCTTTCCTGTTATGTGTTGCTGTTGATTGGATGTTGCCAAGGGAAACATCCAGAATGGAATACACATCTGATATGGAATATACTAAAATTTATAAAATGTGTAGTTATTATTCATAAACTATTAATAATAATAATTATAATTATTAATCAGAAATTATTAATAATATAATTAATATTACTTACATTCTCTAGTATTTCCTTGTTTTTCCTAGTGTTTTCTAATGAGCAGATGATCTGAATCAGGTGTGTTTGATTAAGGAAACATGCTTATCGGTATTGCTGTTTGGGCTCCAGGAAAAAGAGTGAAAACCACTGCCCTAAAACACAACTGACAAGATTATGGATGCATGGACTTATCTCTGACCTGCACAATACTCAGTGTGAACATACTGAACCTCAATTGCATTTTGCTTTTTAAATATGCAGATCGGTGTAGAAAATGTAAAATACTTTTAATGTGGCAAGAAGATAAATACATGGTGGACCATGGTATTTACATTAAGTATTTAGCATATATTTGAAATACATGTATATTTGTTTGACTGAATGCCAGTATCTGTGTCCTCACACAGTTGGCTAGTTGATAGTAGTTTAGTCTGAATGCTGACTAATCTCTTTTGGGAGAATTTAGAGCAGTGTGCTTGTATTTATGTAAACCCTAACCCTAATCTCATACAGTATGTAATCTGTCAACCCAGTTACAAAATGTTTTGACTTAAAAATAAAGCAAAAACACAGTTTGCATCAATCTTTTATTGCAACTTTTTATTAAATTACATTCAACCAATGAACTACACCGAGAAGGAGGACCTTAAATAGTAGTGTAAACACAGTTTAGTATAAACTTGCTCATAGAAAGAATTTAGTCATCAATTCACTCTTTGATGGAGTTTTGGCTCTGGAAGCAATTAGTCAATTAGTCAGATAAGATTAACAGATGACATAGCATAAAAGGTAACTTTAGCATGTGGCTGCAACGTGATTTCATGACAATTAGTATGCATTTCACGTACAATTTTGTTCTATAAAACGTACATTTACTTACGTTTTTACAGGCACTAAAACGATACTGACATATTTTCAGCATCTAAACGTACGATTTTTTACGAATTTTCAGCTTTTTAATGTACAAAACTTACGTATTGACTACACCTAAAAATGAATCCTGATGAATATTGAAATTGCAAATTTAATTTTCTTATTTTTTTGTGGGTTTTTTTAGTTGTCATATGACCTTGTTTGCAACTGCATTATTAAACTGTTTAACGTTACTTCATATGAAATGATAACGTTTCATTCTGTTCTGTGATTTCTGCTGCCAGCTCGTTTCCAAAAATAGGCCTTTATAATGTTAAACAAGACTTCATTTTAAACCCTTAAAATAAATAACATTTCTGCAATAGTTACTTGTCATTTAATGTCTATGTGCCATGGGCCACAAAAGGGGTTTTCTCTGACATGCTGTGAATACACAAAAAACTCAACAATTACAAAATGAAACCATTTTATTTGTGCACTGTAATCCTATTCTTTCGCATCCACGCGAGGAACACACCCAAATCCAAGCCTTCATTCGGCGATCTTCGTCCCTATCTTGAGCAGGACAGAAGGCGTGACCATAAACAGCAAAGCTCGCTTCAAAACACTGGTTTTATGGCAGGATAATCGAACGCTCATTGGTTCTCATCTGCATTCGTCACAGATTGCGATATGCCGTGTTACTAGTGAAGTGTATTCAAATGATGCGCACGTCTTCACGAGTTCACTGAGAGAGGATCAGGAAGATAATCTGGGTAATATTTTCAGCGATTAACAACATATATTCTGCTTTGGACCTTACATAAACCTACTGTATTCCGCCAGAGAGGTCTGCAGCTGCAAAGCTTCATCATTTAGGTACCTCTTTTGACATGTGCAATAAATAAATGATTGTAATTACATTTATCTGTCTGTCATGTTTTTCTTACACTCGACAGAGATGAAAATTGTTATTTTCCTGCATATTTCGGTCAGTTGCGTTTTATAGCCTTTTATATTCGTTAAAAAATTGGTAGGTTTAGGTTTGGGAGTAACGTTAGGTAAAAAATCTCTAAACATCTCAGTCGCTTATTGATAAAATTATAGAAATGCATATTTTCTATAAAATGGGTAGGTTTAGGTTTGGGGTAGGTTAAGGGTTCTAAAAATCTAAATTGCTTATTGACAAAATAATAAAAATGCACTGATACAAATATCTTAATTAAAAGATACGCAACTATTTTATGTATTTAAACAAAAAATACGTAGCCATTTGTACGTTTTAAACATTAAAATACGTCTAAATTGTACGTTTAAGCAACAGTAAAAACGTACGAAAATTTACTTTTATGCTTGTAAATGTAACGTATTAATACCTGCGTTTTAAAGATGAGATCAGGCTGGTAATTTTAAAGAACATTTAAGGTATTACTTTTCACTGCAGTTATAAAGATAATTCTGGTTAAGATACTAGAGCTACAGTAAATCAATTAACACAGATTGCATACAATGTTAAGTTGTTTTAATGGGTAATATTATTATATTAGCAGAACTCATCAAAACAATATAATGTTTGCAACTTATTTTAATCTTTCAGCCATGCTTTAAATTGTGGTAATAGGTCCCCTGAATGAATTTTTATTAAATGGTAAAGAGACAGTCTGATCACACAGAGACTGATATTGATCAAGGAATGATTTGTTAAACTGTAATTTTTGTGGAGTGTTTCTTAGTTGTATTCAGAACTGAAGAAGTTTTTAATTGTCTCAAATAACACTGCAGTGCTTTGTTCATTGCAAAATTAGCAATTAAACTCATATATGTGAACGCAGCAGAGTCGCACATGGTACTCAACACTCCAATGAAGATGATAATATGATAAATATCACTCCTATGAGAGTAAGAACATATTTTAATTGTGTCACAATGCATGCTGGGAGCTCACAAACTCTTAATAAACATCAACAATATCAACATAAAATTGTTCAGCAAACATTGTTAATCTCTTTGGGACGTCATTAAGGCAATATTGAATTTAATTCACATTTATTGGTATCAAAAAAGCCCCACATGTTGGATCAGCCCACTCCACATCCCTCAAAACTAATGCAAACATTTACTGACATTTATGCCCTAAAATCAGTAAAATGATGAACACATCTCTATTTATCTCTTTTCCAGGAACGATTCCAAGTGAAGAATCCTCCTCACACATACATCCACAAGCTACAGAGTTATCTTGACCCAGCCGTGACCAGGAAGGTGAGTTCTGGTCTCATTCCCTCAAATCCAGAGTGGAGTGGCTGATGTGTGTGTGTGTGTGTGTGTGTAAGGCTGAGATGGGTGACCTCAGATGATAAAAAGCTCCTGATAACTCATTTATCTTGACTACACTGTGACAGCTGGATATGGACAAGATTCTACTTGCATTCTACTTCCTGCTGGGGAAACCTTACTTCCTGCACACTTGATTCCTGTTACAGAGATTTTAGCTATTTAATAATAGTAGTGATATTTATATATATATATATTTTATAATATTTTTCCCATAGGGAATGTGACTAGCCTTAAAGTGATCATATAATAGAAGAATGTATTTCCAATCTAAAGAACTTAATACTTCCTCCAAAATGAGGCCAGCAGACGAACCAAGAATATGAACCCCAGTTCCTGTTAAGCTTTTGCCATAGAGAATCATTGTCAAAAAAATGCTTTAAATGTGCAATTTAATATCTTGTGTCTATATTCTAGGTTCATCTGCATGGCTGTATATAGTATGCATCATTAATAAGGTTGAATTAGATGTTTTAGTGCCATTGTCTTGACACATTAGAGCATGTAAAGCATTTTATTTAAAGCATTTAGAATGTCCCGCTGTTTATAGTGATTAAATAGAAATGATTTAATATTAATGTTCATGGCTTGAAGCAGTGGAAAAATGACAGGCTTGTGCTTCAGTTCTTTTTTTTTTTTAACCCTCCAGGTCTATGCACTAATCATGTGATTGAAAACTATGAATTACTTCTAAACATCAGCCCAACTAAAGATTAAAGTAAAATATGGTAGAGTCCACTAAACTTTAAAATTTATTCAAGTAATTGTTCAAATAAAGATTTGATCTTGAATCTCAAATTTTGGCAAATACAATAATTCGTTCTTCCTTAGCCGTGCTTTGCTGATGTATTCTTGTATACAATTTAAATGTATACAGACCCTTCTGAACACAATAATATAAGAAATTAGTGGATATTCATTTGATTATTTGTGATTCTTTGCAAAGGTGGGGCAATAGGGCAAAATGCTAAAAGCTTACCAATGTGTACAAATCACTGCAGTTTCCAGGTAAAATGAACACTAGAGACAGTAAATGCTTTAATCCTGAGTTGCAATGAAGAAAGCCTAATTTTCGAACAATTCATTGAACAATATGTTATCACCTCAAACAACTTTAACATACGTGTGAGATTTGAAAACTGATACTTTTGAATGTTAGTGTCAGATATACATTACTCTATCGGGTATGTTTATGGTTGAGTTTGGTGTAGGGGATATGTCCAACATGATAAAGCATTAACCTTTTAGCAACACTCACCAGACGATTTCATTCTGAACCTCCACAATACGTGCCTGTACCAATGTAATGAAAACATGGCAATAGTTACGTATCGAATGCGTGTTTTAGCGCCACTCACTGGACATCTGGGTTGTTAAAACTACATTGGACTCGAGCAAAAAGGGTGTTTCTATGCAAAAGAAAAAACTTTTAGAATTGGTAATTTGGATCAAAACCTTGACCTAAATGGGACCTTAGTGACATTATGATAGTAAATTACAATGTCATCCCAGAAGATAAGTCATAAAAGGAGTGACAAGGTCTTGGAAAAAAGGATGAGAGACCAGAAACGAATTGAAGACAGATGTGATTAATGTGATTAAATATTAAAGGTTAGATTTTATTGTGTTTACGTGGTGTGGAATCTGAAGGTGTTCTTGAGCTCATCTCATGGGCGTTACACGCCGACGGCTGACATCATATCCCTTAGCTGATAGAAAGAAAGAATGAGAAAGAAAGAAATAAAACAGAGACCATGGGATGGAGGATTATTAGGAGAAGCGGTGGAAGAGAAAAGGAGGAAAGACTTGAGACATGCATAAAAAAACCGAGGCAAACAGAAGGTCCCAGAGAAAGTAGAGGATGCATATAATGAAAGTGGGAAACAGACAGAGAGGGAGGGCGAGAGTTATGGCTGTACGTTCTGGCAACGACTCTTTTCTGCAGACGTGAACAATTGTTACTCTGTGTGCTCCGAGAGCTTTACATACGGTGCATTCCAGACACAGCTCACGGCCAATGGGATCGCAGCAGGAAGAGGGTCATTCCAGAGGGTCCTGAGGAATGTCTGTGCCATTGATTCCCTTCCAGGATGACCTCTCTGGAGAACTGCTTTCTTTTTCCCATTCTCTCTCTCTCTCTTTCCGCAGCTGGGAATGCTTAAAGTTGAGGTGGGAGCGTGAGCTCTCCACACACACTGAAAACACACACTGCACTCCACATGTGCCAAACACACCCACGCTGGGAACAGCAGAGCACACACTCCCCTCCGCTTCTTTATTCTCACCATTTCAGTTGTTTTTATGCATCTGTCTCTTTCACTTTTTCCCTTTCTTTACCAATTAGCATAATATGCATGCTATGTATTATTTAGAATTGGAATTAGCACGTAACATTTTATAGTATAGTAAAATTGCAAGTTAGAAGTGATTCGGTAGTACAATTCTTCAAGTGGACTTGTGAATTGTTATGGTTTGTGGGAAAAAAAAGTCAATTTGAAATGGCATTCGTTATTTTATTTCATTAATCTGACATATTATCAAGAGAAACTGGATATTCAGTAAGGGAAAAATGTAGGCTGGGATGTTAATTTACCCAGGAATTGATCGAATGGTGAAAATGTGTCTCTGCTTCAGTTTGTTGGAGAGGAGAGTTTAAAATATGGTGACCATACGTCCTCTTTTTCCTGGCTGAGATTTCATAATCTTTTTGGCCTTGTTTTTCTACAGATGTGCTCTCTACAGTTCTCATGCATTAATTAGTGATTACATTGCTTGGACCCACCTTCTCGCAAGCCATGATTGGTCAGTAATGTACAATGCTTACATGCCATTGGTCAAACTCCAACCCAGATTCCGGATTTTTTTTTTTTTTCTGTTTTTTGAATAGGCAATATTTTATTCCCAATAGAACACTGATAACATAACAAATGTTTAAAATGAAAAATTTTGCACTTTTATCCACTAAATGAGCTCATGTACTTTCAATGAGATTCAAATTCAGAAAATTTGACACGGGCAACAAAGGGCTGAGAAAACAAGAAATTTTTAAATGATTCAGCTGGGAGAACATCTAGCAACTAATTAAGTTAATTGAAATCAGGTCTGTGACATGATTACTGTAGTTATAAAATATCTTAGAGAATATCTTAGAGTGGCAGTCTCTCAAAAGAAAAATGGGCAGACGTTCTCCAATCTATGAATAAGTATGTAAAAAGATAAGATAAAGATAAAATTTAGTTTGATGGATTTAGCTAGATGCTAATTTGTAAACATAAATGTCATGTAACAAATGTGTGTGTGTATCAAGGCATAAGCATGGTTATGTCCCAATATTAGGGTGACCACACATGCCATTTTCCTAGGACGCATCCCAGCAAGGATTTCTATATTGCTCTGATTCAAAGTACCTCCAGAGCGTCTTTTTTAAAAAAAATAATGAACCAATGTCATACACCGATCGGTCTGCACAGGCAAACAAAGCCAAAACCTAGATATTTTAGGCAATATAGAATATAGATTCCAATATAGACACGTCCTGGGAAAATGGCACGTAGGGTCACCTTACCCAGTATAGATGTAGGCTATTATTTTGTTAAGTACTTAAAAGTATGTATTCCTATCACTGTCTAAATACATACTAAATTCTATCTGTTGCTGTCTGCATCCCTGTCTCTTCTTCACTGTCATTCCCTCTTTAACACCCTTTGATGCAATTATTTCAGTGTCTGACATCAGTAAATCAGATTGATTATTAATGCCTGGCCTGCCACTCATCGTCATGGCTGCCGTCTAATTAGTGTTGCAGAACAGCAGCAGTTTCCAGTTAAGATTTGGCAGCGTGTCTCATTCAGCTGATGAAAGCAGTGTGTCTCTCTCATTGGACGGTGGTTTCACATGCTTTTCACCTGACACGTGATTGGGCAGGCCACAAAGCCACTGTAACCATGGCTACAGAGAACAAAAACTAGGCCCACAGTTTGGACTCGACACTATTATGAGACTGGAGAAAACAGCCAAACACACCCGTTACTTTGAACATTTTTTTTTCAGTGCATTCATTTTCATGATGATTCATGATGCCAGAGTTTTTAGATGAGCCAGTTAGACAAGTTAGAGTCATTGTTAAATTCACACAGTTATGTTTCATTTAACTTTGTCTCTGATGTTTAAATAATCAGTAAAAATTCATTATTTGAACGTAGATAAAATTAAAGAAATAAAAATAGATGCAACTTAAGCAACAGTTAAACAGCATATGAGTTCATTGGTAGATCTTTTTGTTTTTGAAAAATCTGAGCACAGTTTGATACATTGTTGAGATCTCACCATAAAACTCTACATTTAAAAATGTAAAATTAATGGGTGATTTATTTCAATTTAGCATTTTTATATTAGTCTTGTTTAAACCTGTTTCAGTTTGTCACTTGTTGTGCAGAACACATACAGGCTAGCTTTACAGGCTATTTGTATATTATAGATAATGCAACTTTTATGGTAAATTTAGGTTGTAAAAAGTCAATGACAACAACAATATTAATAGTGATAATAAAATAAAACATTGATTAAGTATGTGGCAATACATGTAGCATTTAAAAGGAATAATCTTTTTACTTTGTATGCAAATTTTAGTCTGAAAATACACATTTTTAAGTAATATTAAATCAAAATGTAAGTTTTGAACCAAATTATGAATTTTGAGTGTACAATGCATATAGTGTGTGTGTATTTATAAAGGACATGTGAGACACAATTGCAACAATAAAAGAGACATCTTTGTTATTGTTATTGAGCCTAGTAGATGAAGACTGTACTAAATACTTTTCTCCTTTCTTTCCTCTGCAGAAGTTCAGGAGGAGAGTGCAGGAGTCGACACAGGTCCTGCGGGAGCTGGAAATCTCATTACGGACCAATCACATCGGGTGAGTTCATCTGTGTATATGTGTGTTCATTAAATACTGCTTACACTGTAGCTGTGATCACTGCTCTGAGTAACACAGAAAAACCTCAAAAGCCCTCATGTAAGATGCACTGAAGCTGAAATGATGCTCTTTTTATGTGAGGCGGCACATGTTGCAGCCAAACGCTCCTGACCAGACTTGTCATATTTCTGCACAGTGGAATTCTCCTAGAATGCCAACCAACCAGGTTTTTGTTTTGGGAATCCCTGCACAACTCAATCAGAGCAGAGGATATTTGAGATTTAGTGAGAGCTGAAAATCACACACCCAGTTGCATGCTGGGAACTAGAATTAAGCGGATGTGGAAAGGCTGACGGAACTCTGCGAGGTCGGGAAAATGTCACAACAGGAAAACGGGAAGATGTGATATTCCAGTAGCAACCAACACACACTCTTTCCTTGTCATCCCATAAATAAGTGTTATTATAGTTACATTATTTCAAGGGCGGTTCAGACCAGACAAGCAAACTCCCAGAACCTCCCGAGCTGCTAGACAACCCGTACAGAGATTTAGCTGCCATATGGTACTAAACTAGATTACATAAATGATCTAGATGAGATAAAGCAGTATTATCTGCTCACAGAAGGTTCGACAAACAACAGAAAGGTAACTCAAACTCTGTCCCTAGAGTTGCATATGTATTCCTTCTTTCAAACATGCTTTAACTGTTTATCATAAGGAAGCGCGAACTCGTGAATTGATGTTTGACTTTAAAATTAAATTCCAAGAACCATGCGATGCAATTGTATACAGAAATAACAGTCTGCTTATATTCTGTATTCCATAGTTTCCTCTTAATGTTCAGTTAAAAACATTTAGTCACATATGAGTTAAATTGCTCATTAGAAAATCAAAGGAAACAGAGACATAACTCATTTTTCTTTCACAACTGTGAGATTTTCAGGTGTTGGCCTACTTTTCACTGCAAAGAAAAGGTGAAAACTGGTTTTTGATCATTTCTGGGATCCTTGCAGTCTTTGTCAATGTGAGTGTGTGTGTGTGTGTGTGTGTGTGTGCAGTATTCTGGGATGTCTCTGCCGTGTCTTTGAAGTATCTCTCATTGCTGTTACTCTGAGGGAGAGATCCAGCTGCATGAAACCTTTGCTTTCAATCTCCGAACTGCGTTGAAGCTGTTTTTTAAGCTACTGAGACGCTGTTCCATGATACATATTTTATGACCTCTGTCTCCATATGGAAGTGTGGTTTCTGAAGCTCTGTGGAGTCTCCTGGATTATCTAGTCTAACTACTGCATGTTTACTAATCATGTAATTAACTCTATAATGTAGTAATGATAAAACATCAAAGTAATGCAGTAATGCATACAAACTTCTCTCTCTCTCTGTTTAGGTGGGTGCGGGAGTTTCTGAATGAGGAGAACAAGGGTTTGGATGTGTTGGTGGAGTATCTTTCGTTTGCACAGTATGCTGTCACGTAAGTCACCCGTGATTGTACTGAACATGAACACAATGAACACAATGGCTCCTTTCACGCAGACCGCTGCTGTATCTTTGTGTGGCTCTGACTACATGCCTCACTGCTGCTCCGAGAGGACCCATGAGTGTGTGTGTGTGCGCGCGTGTGTGTGCACAGCCTGTTCACTGGGATCAGATCAAGTCACAAGATCTCATTTACAACCAATGACATTTTACAACCTGATAAGTTACTTGTTTTGTTGTATTTTGGAGAAGACATCACAACTTACTACACACACTATAAGATTTGTGTTTGAAAAAAGTATTTTAACTCATTAATTTATTAAATGTACAGTAAAAAGAATATTATAATTGTATTTGTTATTATTTATTTTACTATAATATATTTTTTACCATTTAAAATAACTCTTTTCTATTTTATTATTTTAAGCTGATTTTTTTGTATGATCCTTCAGAAATCATTCTAATATGTAGATTTGCTGCTCAAGAAACATTTCTGATTATTATCAGTGGTGAAACAGTTGTTATTTCTATGATACGTTATTTCAAGGTCTGATGAATAGAAAATCAAAAATAACAGCATTTATTTAAAAAAGTAAATTATAATAAATTAGATTGTTTTAGACTTTACTTTGCCTTTGATCAAATAGTGTAACTAGCCAATTCATTAGGCGCTGACTGATAGATTGATTGATAAAAACATCAACTACACACACACAATTCCAAAAATGTGTTCATGCATGCACATATGTAAACAAGGTTTGTTTTATGAGGATGTACAAAAACAACAACAACAAAAACAATATGATGTTATTTTGGTAAATCCTGAGGCACTGCTGTTGTGTGTTTGACAGGTATGATGGTGACAGTTCGGAGAACAGCACAGAAAACTCTGTGGATAAATCTAAACCCTGGAATCGATCGATTGAAGATCTCCATGGAGGAAACCACCTCTCATCAGCTGTCACAGGCAACAGCATCTCCAGAGCCAGCAGACATTCAACCATAAGGTGTGAACACACAAACAGACGTTCTTATTATTACAGCAGAAACCAAGACGCTGATAGCATCTAACATTTCTGAACGCAATATGGTTGTTTCGACTGCAGAGAGTGTGTACAGACTCCATGTGATTTCTGAAAGGCTCTTTTGTATAGTCATGAGGCCTGTAAGACTTTAAATGGCTTAGGAAACAGAACACAGGCAACGTGTGTCTGTCTGGCCGTCTGGCAGCTGACTCACAAAACTGATTTTTTACTTTAAACTGACTGGTTTTATTCTGATGAAGAATGGACAACTGACACATCACCACCATATGAGTATTAATACAGGAACTTCCCTGTCTGTTATTGAGCGTCCTGATGACGGGATAGAAGTATTTACCCTGAAGGGATCTGTTTGAATGGGTTCAATATGTTAAGCCCCCTTCACTTGAATTGGATTAAGGTCTAACCCTTATGCAGTAGTCAGAGAATTCCAGATTCTAATTTTAGAATTCTGCTCAGTTGTTTCTTCTGGGCTCATATCTAAAGCTCATATCTATTCAGAGGAGTTCTGCAAATATATGAGAAAGACATCTGTGTGTAAAGACAAAAGAAAGCCCCACTACAGTGTGATCTGATTAGAGTTAATACTGAAAATGTTATTCTTAAAAAAGATCACCCATTCTACATGTATGAGTAAGTGACACTCTATAATAGTACAGTATATAGAATATAACTTGTTAATATAATATATACTAAAATACTACAACTATATAAAAAATCGGTCCCACTTTATATTAAGTGTCCCTAATACCTGTGTACTTCCATAGTAACTAGATGAGTATGTAGTATGTAACCACAGTGTAAGTACACACCGGTACATAGTATCTACAGTTGTAATATTTCTGTAACTTCACA
>JAUMHE010000215.1:64884-77267 GCA_032359235.1 Enteromius mattozi | reverse complement strand
ATTATTTTTGTCATTAATTGTAATAATGCAGTGAGATTATTGTCTGCACAAGGAGTCTGACAACAGCCAGTGCTCCAAACTGAGATCTGATCATCATCAAGTCTGTCTGGAATGACATGAAGTAACAGAACAAAGTGAGACAGACTAAATCCAGAAGAACTGTGGCAACGTCTCCAAGATGCTTCAAAAAACCTACCTGGAAACTGTAACTGAGATTTTAACATTTTACAAATGACTTTGTTACATGAAGAGATTCTTAATCATATTAACTTGGACATTAAATTCTGATTCTCACATTTGTCTGTGTGCAGGTTATTTTGTAAGTCAGATTCATTATCAATTCACTCAAGTACACAAGAAAACATTATGAGAGAGTTTGAGTTGTTTGCTACTTACTGATTTGTGTCGTCTTTTCTTTCCCTTCTTCTTGTGTTTCTTAGATTTCTTGTAACTCCTTTCTATAAAAATCAAGATTAGATGATCATTGAGAGACTGTTAAACAGTCATGATGTATTCAGTATTGATGTGTTGTGCAGGACACTGATATCGATCCCAAACGACACTGACCAGATTCTCCAGAGGACGAGTGCTCAGATGGAGATTTAGAAGCTGAACGTTTCTTCTTCTTCGAGTGATACTCATCATCCTCTGACTCCGAGCCCTTTCGTGAACAAACACACAGGACACAGTTTAGGAGGATGAGCAAGAGGGAGTCTTGAGTAAATGCATACCTCAAACCTCCAGACCAGATCATAATACAAAAGTCTTCCACAAAATGTATCGGAATTAGAATATGGAATCTTTTCCGAAATTCTGATGATAGAACAGACCTACACATTATTTAGGTAGTAATGTTGTTTCACAACAAAACAGTTCATGGTAACCCTTAACTGTAAAATGATAATTTAAACTGATTTTACAATTTAAGTAGTACAACCTCACATTTTTATTTTAAACCATTTTCTGAGAGGGAAATTATTGTGTTTCATAATGCTCAGACTCGGAAAAAAAAAAAAACTTCAAAAAGACGAATAAAAGTTGACAGTTTCGAAACATTCCTGTTGATCTAAATTAAATCAACATTGAACTGAGTCGAGCTGAATGACTACATTGTTGCCTTCTACAGAGCTGCTAAAAGCTTAATTGAATGTTTCATAATTGATGAACTTTTGCACAGTAAATGAGCAACTATTGAACTGAATCAACACTGAACTGCCTGCAGCTGAATAATGACTTTTAAGAGCTGCTTTACAGCATCATTTGGATTTGGTCTCATATGTAGTGAAGTCTGCACTACTGATTATTTTATTCTCCAGTTTATCACTGTGAAGCTGCTTTTAAAAATGCATATTCATTCTCTGACAGTAGGTGAAGCTTTTGGAAAAGTAGAAATACAGTAGTTACCATGGTACATGAAGCAGTGCTGCACTGTATTAGGCATTATACAGTAGTTATGAGAAGAAAAAAAACTTTTCATTAGATATTTTCATATAAAGTCACTCATATGGCCATTTCAATGGCAGAATGGCAGATTTTGGCCATTTGTATGTATGAAATGAGATGGCTAGAGGAAGTACTCACTGATCGAGATCGAGAACGTTTTCTGTGGTGTTTCTTGGATTTCTTCGAGTGTTTTTTTGTCTTTGAATGATGATGTTGACACTCGTGCTGTAGAGAAAGATCACAGACATAACCTCAGAATTACTGAGCACCTGATTCTGATAAGCTGATAGGCTTGCAGAGTTTAATGTAAAAGTTTAGAAACAATATTTTTCAGGTCACAGATAAACTGGTAAATGTGGTATAAAAAGGAAAAATTCTGGAATGTTGAATTGCTAAACATGAATGCACACCTGGCACATTTTAAAAATGAATCTTGGTGGCGTTTCCCATTGGTTTCAATGGGTCTACGTTGTACTTAAGCGTACGATGCTTTTGGGAAACGCAGCCCTGTTTGCTTTAAAAAGTCTTGTAAAAATGTTTATAATTCTATCATACCTCAAGCACATGCATGAAGTCTTTGAATATCCTCTTCCTCTCTGACTCCAGCGTGATGTCCTCAAACGCAGGCTCTTTTAGGAACCGCTCTCGTACCTGAGCGAGCATCAACACAAATCATTCACACCAGATCAGTGGAGGAAGATGACATGGCTTAAGGACCCAGTCTATTTAATAGATTGTATAATCATTGATATTTATTGTAATAGTATGACATACTCCCTCCCATGTGGCCTCAGGCTCTAGAGGAGGCGTGGCCTGTTTCAACATGCTCTTAAATGCCGCCTCCTTCCTCTTCATCTTCCTAGCCTCCTCCTTCTCTCTCTCCCTCTCACGTGCTTCAGCTTTCTCCAGCAACTAAAAACACAGAACCAGCACAAACACATCAACACAAGTCATTAATTAGTAAATACTAACACACTTGTACTCTGCCTAAACTCTAGTGAGCTGCTTAATCATTTCTTAAGTTCACAAAAGTAAAGACAGAATTCTAGATTAAATGTCATAAACAACTGATTTAAAATCATCTGTGTGTAATTTGACAGTGTAATTTACTTGGCAGTCAAGTGAACAGCCACCTGGTTTACATCCAAAAATTTTAAATTTAAATTTTAAATCAGACCGATATCGAAATCAGCCGATAATGGCTTTAAATGTACATATCGGCATCTGATATGAAAAATTGTACTGATATGTCTTGCTGATAAGAGGAATAGGTTATATTACATGTGCTCAGGCTGTGCTAGCGTAAATAACGTAATAACTTAGAAATTATAAATTAATCATTAATAAAGTATGAAAATACAATAAATATTATATATATGCTCAAGAACAAGGCATTTATAACTGCACTTGTAAACTGCTTACTAATGCCTAATAATGTTGAAACAATTATTTATAAAAAGGATCAATTGAATATTTACTAATGCTTAACTAATGATTCATAGTGTGTAGTTATTATAAAGTGTTACTGTAAGTTCTTGTTAAAAACTAACCAAAATTAAAAAATATTTCCATACAGAGATATTTGGTGTTGTTTCCTAGCAAAAGGAAATATTGGCCACAAATCCTATATCGTGCATATCTAAATGTGAGGTATGTTTTACATTGACATGACATTTAACATTTATGATATATGAACAGATATAGCCATCCATAGAACCATATCTTTAAGCTAAAAGTATGTGTGCACTAACGTATGTGCACATATACATTACCACATTAATAATAGGAACACATTTTTTGTTTTAAATGTGTTTGAAATAAGTATGTGTAAATACTTAAATATAGATTTTTCTGAAGTTTCAGCATTATTACTACAAGTCACATTCTAATATGCTGATTTGGTTCTCAATTGACCTATCGTAAGCTCCGCCCCTTAGTTACTGTTGCTCCCTTGGACAAGCAAACGGAGTTGCTCACTGTCTTAACATTACAGCTGCAGTGTAAAAAACCTTGTCCCACAGTTTTGGACACAGAAGGCCACCTAATGTTAATTAAATATTCCATGGAGTTTTTTATAAAATATTTAAAATACAGTGGATAACTCGAAGCGTGGGTTTACACATCACCATGCAAGCGGAAGAAGTCTCATATTACGGTCAGTCATCACGATTGCGGATGACAACATCCCAGATCAACACTGTTTATGTATCGCATGATACAATTAAATTAATGTACATTTAGTCAGTTTAATATGATGAGACAGTGTAGACCTTTGTTTGTGTTTTTGACCTACATTGTACAAGACGCGAGAACAGGCCGCTCTTTAGGTTTGTTCATTTGCATGGATTCACCAACATTAACATCTCTAGTTTTAGGGAGCAGATAAAAATTGTAACTTAATGAGTGAATGACAATAACAGGGAAGTCTGCTTACACTATTGAAAGCCAGTTTGATGTTTCCAGCATCCAGCGTGGTGGCACGTTTATCTGAGCTGATCACTGAGCCAAACTCCTCAAAGCCTGTGTTGATCTCCACCAGGAAGCTCTTATCCTGCACAAAGACACATACACACACTTCATCAAGGGCTTGAAGACTGATCTGACGTCAAAAGTGACTGTAACAGTCTCCCATTCACCTTCAGGATGTCTTTAATGATTCTCTTCTCATCATGATAACGAGCTTTCAGATCCTCCACGTAAAACTTGAATAAGTCCAGAGGGGTGGAGCCTAAAAAAAATATACAAAGTGTAACATGACTGAGCAACTTTTTACCAAAAAAAAACAAACAAAAAAAAAAAAACATCTAAAAGCAACTACTCATAATTTTGTTATACTATAAACAACTATTCTGCTAAGTAATATAGATGTGATCATGGGATTTTTATTTTCATTACATTTTCGTTATTTTGTTTTAGATGGCCCAAAATAATATAATCTCAGGTTTTACTAAGTGCTGACGTATCCAAGTCATGTGGAGTTCACAGACTGTACTGGTGAAATAGAGACCGAGTGAGAAATGAGGACAGGACCCTTTTACATGTATTATTCATCAGCATCAAAGCCTGCCACGCGCCGAGTGTTTGTGCGAGACAGAGAGAGAGAGAGAGAGACCTGGCTGGCCCAGCATGTTGTTGAAGCGGATATCGGCGCTGACGGTTGGGTACATCTCCATCCAGGCAGACATGGAGTGCAGCTGCCCGTGATCGTGAAGCTCATCCAGGAATTTCTGAAAAACACACAATGCTCTTGTCCGTTACTCATCAGTCAGTTGTGCCGTTCTTATTTTATAGAGCAAGCATTAATATATTAATCATGTTTTTAGCAAGCCACTGGTTATGAAAACTAACATGTATGCTTAATTTGGCTTTGGTAAGAATTGTATTAATTTAAAATTGCATACAAGCATTCTAATATTTTTTTTTATTATGACAATGGTGTCAGTAAATAACATGGAAAATTTAAATGGGAAATTTCTAAATGTGTAGTTTATACAATTCACTGTCATTTATACATAGTGGCTTTATCAATAACTCTCTATAAATTGCCTTAAACATTCCAATGATGCTTCAGCATTCTGGCTTCCTCTTTGCACAATGATCTGCAGTACCCTAAACTCGGTCAAACAGATCATCTGTTTTCACAGACATCAGCTGATATTCCAGCATCAAGGTCCAATTAATCAAGGTGAGAGCTTTTCATATTAGAAAGCTGGACACGTGAAGCAGCAGACAAACCAGGACAGAGTTCCACGTGAGTGTGTGTGTGTCACCTGAAAAGCCTCTCGGTTCTTGCGCTGCCGGCGTCTCTCGCGCAGCAGAGTTTTCTGTTTCTCTTCCTCCTCCTCTTTCTCAAGAGCTCGGATGTGTTCCTCGAAACAGATCAGCGCATCTTCCTTGTCCATATCTAAAGCACACACAGACACAAAGGAAGATGAAAGCCTCCTCTATATCAAACACCCTCGATCACATTATGTGGGTTTAAAACCATCATCATGTGGAGCTGGCAGTGCAGTAGAGTGTGTGTGTGTGTGTGTTCATACTCTGTAGCTCCTCATCTTCAGCAAATGTGGGGTTATCCAGTAGGTACTGCTGTGCCTCAGACCACGTAGTTCTGTACGTCACATTGGCCATATTGTCCAAAATGTTCTTCAGGGCTTCCCAATTCCTCTTCCTCAGCTGCTTGGCTTGTTCCTGATAGAAAGCATCAAGTTATGATCATTTAAAATTAGACTGCAGACAGGACAAGAACTGATCAATGGCATTTAAACATTTCTTTTGATGAAAAATAAAAAGTAAAGCATTAAGAACTTCAAATTCTGAGCTGATGATCTGTTTGTAGTTTTTTTTTTTTTACATATGTATATAAAAATCTAGCTAACTTTAAGAATTTTTGCACCGTTTATAAATGTCATTATTATCAATCAAGCATATTTTCCAGAGTTTTCATGACGCAAAAACCCTCACATATAAAAGGCACTATTGGTTGTATCAGGATGTTTAAAGAGATAATCTTAAAGTTTAGAACTACTTGAGGGCGAGTAAATGACAGAATTTTCATTTTTGGGTGAACTATTCCTTTAAATATGGAGATCAGTGGGCACAAATCAATTGAATTTTAAATAAAATGCAAAAATGAATTTTATTACATTAGTGGTTGGCAAATACAAACAGCCTACTGTTCAACTAATGAGTTATATTTCTTGGGAGAATTATTTACCGGATTTCTTCTAATAAACTGAATAATTTCTAGACAATGTTTACTGCAGTCGCTGAAGTTTTATAATTATAATAAGCGACTGTGTGTTAGTGAATGTTTATGATGCGTCAAACCTAACAACATCCCCTAATCATTGTAATGCACAGCCACATCTGGTTTATTGCTTTATAATTGAAGTTTGCATATTAAAATGCGTCCAAATGCAAGTAATATCAGCATTTAAACTGTTAAAAAGAAAAAAGTAATTAGCAGGTTAAGATTATCACTGCTCTCTCTTATACAATAATAAACCGAATCAGCCAATCAAACCTTCTCTTTCTTTGCTAAATAAAACAGCACATCTTCGTAGATCTCCAGCCTGTCTCTCTCGGGGACACATGACCACACCTCCTGATCGCCAAACATCTGCTCCGCTTTCCTGCACAAGACAAGAACAACTTCCTCACAAACATCCAATGCTTAGAGAACAATTTCTGCCATAATATTTCAGAAAGCATGATTTCGACCATGTGAATGAATGTTGCTGCAGGTCATAAACTAGTCAGTAGGTGGCAGTGATATTACAAGATAAAAATGTCACAGAACTAGTAATTAATAACAGTCTCTCTGAGCCTGTGTAACAGTGCACGTATGACACAACTCATGACAAACAAAACAGGTGAGATTTACACCAATAACATTATTTAACTTAGTCACATCACCATGATGTGATTTTAATCATGCTCTGAATCAATGACAGATAAAAAGAGCAGAAAAACCATTAACCTTGTTAATAGTAATACTGGATTAAAAATGACAGTGGAGGGTGATTGCCAGGGCACTTCTATGCAGTTGCTGAGTATTTTTTAGTGTGTTACTATACAGTTGCTATGCTGTTCAAATCTCCAATCCAAAATACAAGGTCTGCATTGTCAAGTGAGTATTGAATAATGTGGTCAACAAAACAGCTATAAAAACTCACTTATATCGTGTGGTTGAGGTCATTTTCTCATGGTTCTCCAGGAAGCGCTGGAAAGTCTCTTTAGACTCCTTGTATTTGATTCTGGCTTCTTCTTTTTCCTCTTTCTCTGTCTGGACTTTATAAGCATTGAACGCCTGTTTCTTTTCACTCAGCTTAGGCAGAGCACTGTGCGCACACACACACACACAGGTGTTCAGTGAAGAAGCAGGGACACATTTAACAGTGCAAAGGATTTAAATACTATTACATATCATTAATGATGTGTGCAGTATTTGGATACCTGTAACGAGGGTCGTTAATTATCAGCTTCATTGCCTGCTCCCATGATGCATTGGAGGAAACACCCTATATAGTCACAATGTGGGAGAGAGCTGCTAAGTTACTTTTCTCCAAAGCTTCAGCATACTTGTTACTCAATGCATGATTGGGGGAAAAATGAATACATCTCAGAGGGAAGTCTGCACAAATTAATTTTAATTCTAAAGAACCTATTTAGCAATCAAAACATTTTTCATAGTTTCATAGAGAAATATACTTTTCCAACATACTGAGCTATTTCAATTTGAGTAGATCATTTGATTTCTCATGTTATTGTTGAGAGGCATAAATGGGCGTCCCACTGAGAGGGGCAGAAAATAACAAAACAGAGTAATGAAAAGGTTTGGAGAAGTAGATCTCCATGTTGACATCACAAAACATCCAGTTCTTCATCCATTATGAGCGTGTCTTTCAGAAAGGCTGTCAGGAGTCTGTGAAGCGTGCGATTCCACCGTCTTCTGTTTCACTCACTCCAGTCTAATCACACTCGCAGCAATTAAACAGCCGCGGCTCTCTCAGGAGCACTTTGAGTGCCAAATTAAAACACACTAAATTTAGAAAGACCCAGCCGGAATATCAACACCTCCCTCTTCACTACAGGGGAGAGAGAGAAAAAAAAATTACCTTTTCTTTCAGCAGTTCTTTAAATGCCTGCTTTGCCTCCTCTTTTGTGTTCCACTTGTAAACTTTCTTCACCAGCTCAGGTCTCTCATCTTTAGAAACATCATTACTGCAAAACAAAAAAATATATCATAAAATAAGATATCCGTTTACCTTTTAAATGAAAATAAAAATTGATTCTTTTGTGGCATAAAACAATTCACAAGGCTTTGTTTCGCAATCTGACAATTTTCAGCAGGAAGTAATGTAGCACTTATACACTACCGTCAAAAAGTTTGGGGTTGGTAAAAGGCTTTAACGCTCTCCAAGTCTGCACTTATTTGCTCAAACATCCAATTAAATATATTATTACAAACCGGTTTTGATTTAAATGTATATTAAAATATAATTTATTCCTGTGATGGCAAAGCTGAATTTTCAGCAGTCCGGATTCTTTAACAACCATAAAGATCAAAATAAATACATTTATTTAGAAATATATTTTGTACATGACATTACAAATGCCATAACTTCAAATTTTGATATATTTAATGCATCCTTGTTGAACAGAAGCATTAATTACTGACCCCAAACTATAAAATGGCAGTGTAAATGAATGAAAATCTCTTCACCATGCATGGTCATTGTTTTCCTCAGTGAGATGTGAGATGTACACACGGATACACATGGGATGTTCTGGGTGTTTTTTGTATGTGTTGAGGGTTCATTACCTGGGTTGTGTCTCTACGCTGGGTGTCTCCTCAGTGGAGTTAACAGTGACATCACTGCTGACCTCAGCAACCTGCGCAGGCACGTGAGATGGCTGCTCCTCTGTGGCGACTGTTGCCATGGTAGCCTCGGTCTCTGCAACTGCCGCCACGGTAACAGACGACTCGCTCTGAGATGTAAGAGCAGGGGTGGTGCCAGGTGCCACAACTTCAGCCGTCCTTCACCAGACACAAACACAAATAAAAAAAATATTATAGATGGATAATCTTTGTATTTCTAATTAAAAAATAATGACAATAATATCAAAATTATATTTCTTATGTTTTTATGGAATTTAAATTCAAACTACAGTAACAAAGACGACTACTTTGACCCTGGAAAAAAAGATATAGTATGAATCTTTTACTCTACTACTAAGCCATTAATTTGTGTAAAATGATGGCAGAAGTTTCATCAGTAGTGGAGAATCTGCACCAACATTTGCCAACAATACACTAATACTAATGTATTTTGAAACCTAAAAT
The DNA here is from genome assembly GCA_032359235.1 of Enteromius mattozi. Lineage (NCBI taxonomy): Eukaryota > Metazoa > Chordata > Actinopteri > Cypriniformes > Cyprinidae > Enteromius > Enteromius mattozi. Next base: position 67,975 of record JAUMHE010000215.1, on the reverse strand, counting down.
TGCTTTCTGTAAATCTAATGGTATATTAAAAGGATAGCTCAGCCAAAAAAAAAATAAAAAATTCATTCTGTCATGAATTATTAACCCTGTCAAAAGATAGCAAGTTTGAGCTTCCACTCACCACATTTGATAAGTTCTATGTATATAGAAAAAGGCCCAACTAAAATGTTGATTATTTAATCACTAAATTGGCATAGATTAATTTATTTGTGTTTGAAGATGAAAAAGAGGGTTTGGAACGACATGAAAGCAGGTAGATCAATTTTGGGTGAAACAACTCTTTATGGTCTTAGTAAACAAAGCTGATGCTCACCCGTTTTCCTCTGCCTTTATCATCGCTGGAAAAAAAAAAAAAAAAGAAAAGTCAAACCATTTACTCATGAGATTTCTGGATGTGTGTAACAATGCTACTTATTTTGCATACTGACCCTCCAGGTCCTCCAGCTCCTTGGGTTTAGTCCAGCGAGACTCTTTGGTCTGGGAGTTATAGTAATAGGGCTTGCCAGTATCGGACTTATACTCTTTCCACGGGCATTTGGACAACATTTGCTGCAAAACACAAACTTCTTTAATTTAAAAAAAAAAAAAAATACAATAAATTATTTAAAACAAATGATGAATACTTGAATAAAAACAAAAATCTCTCATATTTTGTTTTAATTAATATATTTTGTATTAGGTTTTACATTTCAACCTAAATTAATGCATACACATTTTTCTGTACATTTATTTTTTTTATCATTAACTACAACACAAAAATTATTAGTTGGGTTCAGCAATTAGTTTGATCTAAACTAATAAATGCATACAAACACAGTGCTCTTTACTTCTCCAACATAAACAAGTAGTAATAGTAATAGTAATACATTAGACTCAAATACAGAGTATGCCTAAAGTCATGACCTCCTGAATGAACAGTAATCGGCAGCTGAAACATGACTGTGTACGCAAGAAGGGTGTGTTGACCTCTTTTTACCTCTGCAGGTGATTTGAGCTCATCTGGTTTCTCCCAGGTGGATTGTTTGGTCTCTGTGTTGTAGTAATATGTTTTTCCATCCAGTGATTTGTGCTCAGTCCATACTGATTTCTGCAGGAGACATTATGAACACTTGGTTTATTACATCATTAGTGACTAGTTAACACTAGTCATTTCATCAGCCACATTCTGCAGTTGCTAGTTTAGTTAAGTAGTAAAAAGTTGTACCAGAACATAGCAGTAAGACCTGGCTAATGACATTCATAGTTAAATTCTTATTGTTTCCTCCTCTGTAGGAATGGGAAATGTAAGGAATTTAACTACCAATTCTGCTTCTAAACCTCATTTTAAAGGATAGCTCACACAAAAAACAAAACTCACCTGCAAGTTGTTTCAAACCTGAATGAGTTTGCTTCTGTTGAACGCAAAAGAAGATATTTTGAAGAATTGTAATCAAACAGTGGCTGGCAGCTATTGACTTCCAAATTACAAAAATAAATAAATAATATAAAAATACTATGGAAATCAACAAGGTCCACAAACTGTTTGGTTACAAACATTTTTCTAAATACCTTTTTTCGTGTTCAACAGAAGAAAGAATTTCATACAGGTTTGGAAGAACTTTGGATACAACTGAGAGATACAAATTAGATTTTTATTATATGCATTTTAAACTGTACTGTAATTTTGGGCATATATAGTTTTACGAATGATAATTGTTTATTGTGTATTGCCTTTTTCGGCTGCTCATCAGGTGAAGACTCGGTTGATGTGGTGCTCTAGAAAGAAGAAAAAAAAAAAAAAAAGGATGGTTTTCAAGTCAGTCATTTAAATTAGAACCCTAACTAAACAATATTAACAATAACGTCTTTGGTTGTTTGCTCTTACTGTTGTTCCAGGAGCAGCCGGTGCTGAAATAGAACAAAACCACTGATTACATTTAGAAATAATAATCACCAACATGATTTTACCCAAAACTATTTAATCTCTCACCTGCAGACTCCACTGGACTCACACCAGGCTGAGAAGGACATAAAGACAAAGAGTGCTTGATTAAAGTAAACCATTCCAAATAATAAGCTGATTTATGCGTGACATCTTTTAAATGACTTGAAACTTCGTATCTTCCAAGAAAGCCCTGTTAATAATTATTACAATTAAATTAGTCCATGAGCAGATCTAAAGATATCAGAGATAACCCCATTAGCAGTTTCCATACCCCAAATTACAGGAAAGGGAAATGACATTGTGACTGACAGGGCTGTGTGACTGACAGCTCCTGGAGCGTCAGCTGGTTTCTGCATCTGATCAGATGTCTTCATCTACAGCTCAAAGCCGGTGCTAATTATTACTGATGCTATCAATATTTAATATGGTTAACTAACTACAGGCTGCGTTTGATGCTTATTATAGCTGATTAAATGAAAGCAGATCTTAATCACCACTGAGGAGGTGTGTTCAAAATAAAGAACTGCACACGTATGGTTCGTTTGTTCTTATATATACACACACACTCTGAACTGAAACGCTGTCCTTTCATCCATATTCATTAGTGATCTAGTGCTTTGAAACACAAATGAATTAAGCCACTCTAATTGAACTTGTCTGTTTCATGTTAATGGTCAGATATGACTCTACTTTCCACACATTTCTCTCCATGTACATTATACACCATCACATTCAGAGCTGCTTACGTCCTTCTTTTTAAGTAAATACATAATCCGTGCAGACATAGAGTGGGTAATGTTATATACTCTTAATTTTGTAATGTTAGAAACTTTTAAAATATTTGCATTTTTTAACTCAGCATAGTTTTTAGCTCAACTTACCCATCCATTAGTAACAGCCTCTTTGCAAAAATAAATTACATTGAGACTGAAATGTATTGCACTGTTCAAAAGTAAGTTTTTTATTTATTTTTAAACAGTATGTTGGCTTCCTGATGATACCTTTATTTACATTGTTGTTTTTCATTATTTTCCTCTCTAGGAGGATGCTAAACACTAGGGATGTAGCGGTATTGTAAATACCGTCGTAACGCAATATCAAATTTTTTCGATAATACCGTGGTCGCGTGACTCGATAAAATGATAGGTCTTCTGAGAAAAGTTTGCT
>JAUMHE010000215.1:53968-64769 GCA_032359235.1 Enteromius mattozi | reverse complement strand
TCTGGCACTTTTTTTGAGCCTCTTAATTAGTTTTGTTTTTTATGTAAATGATTCAATAAATACCGTACCGTGCCATTAATACCGAGGTATTACCGAACCGTGAAATTTTGATACCGTTACATCCCTACTAAACACTTAATGGATGTTTGCGCTCATGATTGTGATATCAATCATGATGACTTCTGAATGTCGTTTTTGTGGTTTAGTTTTAAATGTTTTCTCCATGGACTAAAAAAGCAAGAAAAATCCTGCTGTTCACGATATGATGCCTGCATTAAAGTCTAACTAAAACTAAATACTAACTAAGTGTGCTAATGCATGGAAGGAGACTTACAGCATCATACACTGAAATAAATTAGTAGGGCAAACTGATCTCTTCTATCGCTACTATCACTCGTGTCACATGGGTAAGTGCTATAAAAATGGTGTTGATTCTAAATTAGTACATTTTCCCAATTTGCAGTGTGTTCATTAGGGTTATTCTGACACTGCTGACAGCACGAGAGGGTCTATATTTAACCAGTGCTTGTGGAGTAGTGTGAGGTACAGGCTAGCTTACCGGTCCTGTAGGCTGGATAGATGCTGCTGGCAAACGGGGGGGCATCATCATTCCTGGCATCATTGGTGGCATCATGGCTGGCATCTATGAAAAGAGTTTCATGAAAAATTCATGTGAACTGCTAATTTCCCTCCTATGCTGCACAGAGGGGGGGAGCAAGGTGTGAGCTGAGGGGTGCAAAGCACATCTTGTGCTCCATAGTCTACAGTCTGATCCTCACACTCACAGCTCAAAACATCCACTAAAATGCCATTCATCCCATCTCTCTCTCTCTTTCACACATACAAACACACACGGAGCATCAGGTTCAATAAGACGACACTACAGCAATCATATCAATGACTTTACATGTTTATATTGATGTTCAAATCTATAAATTTCTCTCATTTACTGTACATATTAGGGTAAATTGCATAAAAACTTCCAAGAAATTTCCTGAAACATTTTTAACCCTGTAAGTCACTTATTTTGTGGGATTCACACAATAGCTATAAATACTAATGGCAATTCTTAAAATCCATTCACACAAAGAACATTGAATATAACTGTTTTAGCATCCACACCAATGGATGATAAAATACTGTTTATTCTAAATGCACGCTGCAGTTATATATCATCAGCCACTTTAAAAGCTCAAGCATTTTATTGGAGCAAAGGTCGTGGGTTCGAGTCCCAGTGTTCACGGTGTGTGTGGTTGTTCACTTCTCACTGCTGTGTGTGTGAACGTTGGATGGGTTAAATTAATAGTTAAATTAATAAAATAAATAGAGCAAAAATTCCAAGTATGGGTCACCATACCTGGCCACAAGTCACTTCATTTTAAAGTGGCTTTTGATTGGCTCTGTGTCTTTATTTTTCATTGGCTAAAACTTAAACAGTATCACTCCACATTGTCAATACTGCTATTAGGGCTGGGTATCGAGGTCGATACTTTTAGGTCCCGACCAAACTGCCTCGATATAACCAGTCTCGAAAAACGTTCGGTACCTAATTTCAATACCTAAAGGGGTTAATCTCATCAACATCAGTGAGCCAATAAGACTGCAGCACTAGCCAGTGTGTTTGACCAGAAGTGTGTAAAATAGCCTTATGTTATTTACATCATTTACACGACCGCACGTCATTTCTCTACACTAAGTTGTGCTTTCTGTATCGCGCACAGCGCAGTTCCGCGCCGCACACACAAGTGAGCACACTTCCGCTTTCAATAGTATTTGTCAATATTTAACCGCAAAAAAAAGATTAATTCTGCGTGTCTCTGTGTTAATGTATGGTGCAGACGTGCGGTTTTGTTTACTAGCATACTGACCTGTGCGTGACGCTTCCGGTGATATTAACGTCTTGCGTCTCACTAAATGAGGACATAAATACAGTAGGCTACATGAATAACATCTCCAGAACTGCTCCGAGGGTTACTTCAAGAGCATTTGAGCGTTTTATTTGAGTAAATCTATCGTCATATCATGTACACACAGAACTGTAAAGGTATTCATGGCAAGCCTTCAAAATAAAAGTTCGGTTTGGACATGGCAGCAGAAATATATTACTGTTCAGTAGAATGTACATAATAGGCTACTACAAAAAATTATTAAAACAGTATTTCTTCAGTGTTTTAAAATGTAATATAAAATGCCCTTTATTTTCCAACAATAAAATGAAATCTTCATTAATTAAAAAGACAAATGTTTATATCTTTTTTAAAAATTTTAATTCACAAAATTTTCAGAGGGGAAAAATTGATAAGGCTATTGTAAGAATAAATAATAAAGCACTAGTGTAAAGGTAGCAGAACAGATGTATACACTGAAAACTCTTTGAACTTTATTAAAACTAATTTGCACTGATTAATTTTGTTGGATATATTTTTTTCCATGCAGTGGCTCAGGAGATGAGGTTGAGAGTCTGTATAAATGTCAACAAGCTGAATTTTAGTTTTTTTTTGAGATAATGTAATTTTGTTGAAACTGATTTCATAAAATTGGTATAGAAAAAAGTATCACTCAGGAACCGGTATCGAAATTTTTTAAACGATACCCAGCCCTAACTGCCATAGATGTGGAGCAGATCTTCCTATACCTATTTTCACTGAACTAGAATGATAGAATGACACTAGCAGTGGATTTTATCAGACGAGCAGAACATTTGTTTCACATTGTGCTTTCGGGGAAACGGAAACTGAATTACAGCTATGAATTTGGCTTTAAAAACCTCATGTCTTCCCCTAATCAAGCACAAGCTTAAAAAGTGATGAGAAAAAAGTACTGGAAGCTTCAAAAATGGGCAAATTGACCAGTATTGTCTGATTTGTGAATACATGAAGACTCTTAGTGGTAGCTTTTTTTCCATCTTGCCAATTTGTAAATTCAACATGCCTTCTGTCATGCTGACAGAGAGAAAAATTAGGTATCTGGTTATGTTTATTTCAGAACGTTATAAAAGAAGACAAATGCAAACAGAGACTTAAACTTAATATATATAAAATATTAAAAGTTCTGCAAAATATACACCAGCAAAAAAAAAGATATAAAAACAGATTTTGAGTGTAGCACAACAGAACAATTTGTGAGGTATTATAAATTTGTAGAACTTAAAGAAACCAGACTGCAAAACAGACAGCAGTATCTTTTTGTGTGAGTGTGCATGTGTATTTATTGTGTTTCACTTCACATTACTAGAGATTAGGGATGTTCATTTTAACTGTTTGACCGTTAACCGACAATATGAATTTTGACTGATTAATACAGTCAATCAGTTAAACGGTTTAAAAAGTCACTTATTTATTTCAGTATTTTACCTAATCAATGCATTGTTAAAATAAGTCACTCATAGCCTATATAAAAATGTGTTCAATAAATAAAAAATAAAAGTCGCATTTTATTACAATACAGTTGTCAGTCCTGTAGGTAGGCTGCTTGAGTCCTAATACAGGGAGTGACAATCGCATTCTGTAACGGAACTCACCTGTAAATTTTCAGGACTTGCAACCGCATTCTCGGAACACATGCGCTGTGTGAACGGAACAGGACTGGACAACTAGTGTCTGTTACGTCATACACTGCTAAAGAGAGCCACTCTGCTGCACAAACGCACATCTACCATGTGTTACATGTTTTTGTGTGTGTTTTGGGTAACTTATAGTGATGGAGAAATTAGCTGCGTGTCATCTGAAAGTTTAATTAGATCTCGTCAGTTTTCCACCGGAGCCGCTCCCGTCAGTTTTGTGTTCTGTGCGCGATTCAAATGCGCCACTCTCCGCCCAAATTTATAAGCTGCTGTCGGTTAATGAAGATTTGATGAAAGAACTTGCGCCTCGATTGGACTCCTGTCATGTCAGAAAGTTCTTATTCTAATTGAATTCAATTCTAATTTAAAATAATGTTGTCGGTTAACGATTAATAATCGTTGAATGAGCGTTGGTTGTCGGTTACGAGAAATAACCGAAATGAACATCCCTACTAGAGATAAAAGTAAAAACCCAAATACTAAAATACAACACTTGATAATATTTAGACACTCACCACTTACAAGGCTAGTTCACCCAAAAATGAACATTTACCCCATGATTTACTCACCCTCAAGTCATCCTAGATTTATATGACTTTCTTCTTTCAGATGAATACAATCAAAGTTATGTTAAAAGAAAATATCCTGACTCTTCCAAGCTTTATAAATAACAGTGAAATGGTGGTTGAGATTTTTTAAGCGAAATAAAGTTGATAAATTCATCTTAAAAAGTGCTCCACATGGCTCTGGGGGGGGGGGGGGTTAAATAAAGACCTTCTGCAGTGAATTAATGAATTTGTGTAACAACAATATACATATTTAAAACTATCGTATGTGTGTTCACTTAAGAGTGATGTTCCAGCGGATGACAGAGGATGTATACGTAGTTTAAGCTCCAGTGAGAATATGCTAGTCTGACGAGAACCAAGCTTTGTTTACAGCAAAGGAAAATCTCTTTTTGGGGTTACATCGTAATCCTCTGATACTTTTCTTTACAAATCCTGGCTTTTTTACTTCTAATTCAAGACAGATGTTTAGTTTCACTCTGTGATTGCTATATACGTGTATATATATATATGTATATACGTGTATATATATATATGCACTGTCATGTGATGTACTACTGTGCTACTGTTTGTACAGCTAGGCTACTGTGTAATTATCGTGTGATTGGCATCGTTTCAAAGTGAAATTTAAGCAGTAATCACTGTTTGCTAGGAGCTCTTACCTGTGCCATGGGTGGAGCTCCCATTGGTGGTATCATGGGGGGCATTATTCCCGGGGGCATGGGAGCCATGCTGGGCGGCCTCTGGCCCATGGGTGGCATTCCCATTGGAGGGAAGTGAGGCGGGATTCCTGGTGGCCCCATCTTTGAAAACACAAAAATAAATTAAAGGCATGAATGAGTATGAACACAATCAAGCAGTTGCAAAGACAGAGAGATGGCTTTACAGTAAAGGCTTTCCATCACCAACTTACAAAGGGCGGGGGGATTCCTGAAGGTGGTACACCAGGAAAAGGTGGCGCTTGACTGGGGCCACTATTAGCATCAGTCGAGGACTGTTATGAACAAGAGAGTCCATTACAGTAACCACTACAGCTCTTATAAAGATGCTGCACATCACTGATTTAAAGTGTGATGAGGATTTTCCAAACATGATCTAATCTGACCAACACATCCAAAGCTTATGTGAACAGAACTATCACTGTTGGACGTTTCCTAAAAATTGCACTCAAACCAGCTAGCATAACTTAAAAAGCAATTTAACATACATATTTCAAATGCATAACAACCAAAACCAAAGATTTCTTACCATTGCTGGCCTTAACAAATCAAGCATCCAAAAACTCAATCAACTACCACTCAGACGTCACTATTTTAATATAATTTTATCAGAGTTTGACATTTCAAGAGTTCGGTCTCACCTTTCATCAGGAATAGATCGAGTTGAGTGGCCAATTATCAATAAACACTTATAATACAAGTCAGTGTGATGGAGTTCATATTTTCTAGTCTAACGCAGTAACGTCAACATCAATGCAAACAGATAATCATGAACAAGCATAAATGTTTCACACAATCAGATATGTAACACATCTTACACATGTATTTTATTAATCACAATAATAAATCCAAACTCCCATTCAAACAGTCGTTAGCTTTAGCTTTAGCATCAGTCACTCATTCACATTAGCTTACATGCTAACCAACACTTATTTGTCTGCAATATAGCAATTTTTCGCAACAGGTCGTTAACCCAAGCAAATAAACCGTTCAGCTGTCATATGTGTCGTTTGTAAATGCTAGAATAGGCCAGTTTTGAGTTTATGTGAATAAACTGTCTGTTTTTTAGACTCACCATGATGAGCGAACATGCAGCGGCCCTGCGCGAGACAAAAACTTACACTCTGATTGGCTGCTGCGCGCCGGGTTCAAACTACAGCAAGCCTGTTTCCAGTGCAACAACACTGCGTACAAAGTGCGCATACAACAGTTTCCAGAGCAGGAAACAAAAACACTGGAGAACTGCGCATGAAATACGCAGATCTGAAGCCAACAAGTGACATTTAGGCAGCAATAAGTGGAGAAATGCAGTAAATAAAAACAGATTACTTCATTCAAAAGTATTATGATTTTTATTGTTAATGGCGTGTTACTCTACCCAATACTGTACTGAAAGTTTTCTACAACTATAGCTTGTATTACACAGCAATACATTTATACAGTTTATCAGTTCACTACAGTATGCTAAGCATTATTTAACGGTGTTGTAAGTGCTATACTATATACCTTATAATACACATTACTATAGTATGGTTCAAAATTACAATAGTATTCACTATAAATTATATATTATACAATAGTTTTAAGGAGTTAGCTTGCAGTGATGATGCAGTTTTGTAGGTCACTACACTTATTTAGCACTTATTACAGTTCTATAATTCATAAGATTGGGTAGTGAAGTCAATGGACTTTTTGAGTGGGTTTTAAGTTAATAAAGCTTTTATATGTCTTGAAAAGGGCAGTTGCTAACAAGTGGCTAATGGGACTATACAGGTTTCAGGGGCATATTTAATTAAAGTGTCATCACGCCAAACAGATAAACTCATCCACACACTAGTCGCTTCCATAGCCTCATTGTGTTTATAATTGTGCTCACTCTTGCTGACTATTATAACAAAAAAAGTTTCATGGAAATTTTTAAATCAATACTGGAAGAGTTGGTGAAGTCACGTGTCATTTGCTTATAGCTTACATTTATCTTTTTTCTTATGCCAAAATGGGTTCAATTGTAAAGATTTTTGTAATGAAATGTGTAAGAAAAGCAAATGTAAGAATCATAAACTTTTGAAAAAAAAATCCTACTGGGAAATTTGTTGTGGAAACCAGGGTGATGTTAACTTTTGGGCTGGCCTACAAAAATATGTCATCAGCACTCTATATAGATGACCTGAAAGCAAATAGACCTGACTAGAGGCCAAAGAAAAAATATTTTACAAGGTCTTTGGCCTGCAGTTGTAGAAACTGTAGTTTTCATTTTTCTGTAAACCATAGCCTTTATCCTGAGCTGAAATAGATTTGACTGATGAGACTAAACCACTGAAGTCTGATTCTTCTGTACATCCTTCATTATTATGAATTATAAACAAATGATAGGCTGATTTACTTTTCTAACACATTTAATCCATCATACTCTTTAGCTATTTGTTCTCTGGGTGACAGTAATTGCCAAAAAAATGTAAGCAGAGTTACTGAAGATGTATTTGACCTTTTTTTAACTAATAGCTTGTACAGCAAGACTAAATGCAAATCATTTCATTGTGCATTTGTGAATAAATTAAATAATAGTAATTGGTTAATTAAGGATCGCATTAGGCAGAGACCTTTCATAAATGCTCATATACAAATGTCACTGATCAGCAATAGACCTTAGAGAGCTCCTGACATTTAGCTCGTCATTAATAGGAGCTCACCTAAATTTGAGATGCATTAAGGCTACAAACAGAGTGAGTTGGAGGAATATTCCACAAGTAAAACTTTGGCAGTATCAATGCAGCTGCCCAGAGTGCTTGAAAAACAATAGTCTCTGTGACACATGCTCTATTTCTAAACTCTCTGCAGGTAGTCAGGGAACTCAGCCTGTCGTCTCAGCACCGTGGTCATCCGTCATGCGGCTTTAATTGGCCGCTTGTTCCCATTTACCGTAACATTTATTTTTTCGAGCCCGGGGGAGGAAGATGCAATTTTGAGACTGAAACATGTTAGGCCCTGATAAAAGCCCAGGTGACTCATAGTTTATTAAATAATTCACCTGTGTCTGAGCAGTGAATATTTGACTGGCCTGTCATGCTGGATGCTGAGACAGTATGTTTGTCTTTCCTAGCATTCATCAACACTGGGGAGTAACACACAATGTTAGTAGAACACATGGTAGATTAAACATAACATTTTGAATCAGAAAAACTTTTTGTGTGTTTTATTTACTGTTTAAAAAACTGTTGTTGTTGTTTTTGCAGTGAAATAAGATGCAACCGGGTGACAATATGTAAATTAGTCAATTAAAGTTAAATTAAATCAAAGTAAATTACATTTGGAAGCTTTACGGCTAGAATTATGCACACCACTTAATGCTGTCAAACAATAAATCATGATTAATCGCATCCAACACACATACATGTATAAATAGTGTTGTCAACGTATGCGATTAATCCAAAAGATTTGACGCATATATTTTTTACCGTTCGCTAAAGTTTGAACCCAGCTTAGGGCACAGCGAACCAGTGTTGCCAGGGTCACGGTTTTCCCGCACAGTTTGGCTATTTTGAAAATGCATTTGCGGGAAACATTACTGGCGGAGAGGAGGCGGTCGTCGTATCACAAACAACCACAAACAAGTTTCAGCCAGAGCATACACAGCTTTTACACAGCAGAAATAAATATGACAACGACCACTATAAACACACGATTAGAATAGGATATGGTTTTTCTTGAGATTTTGATATTTTCATAACAATATGTGAAGGCCGACATATGAAATGCTAATTTGACTGATAATAGCTAAATAAAAACAGAAGAATAATGATAAAGAGTAATAATGATTATGTCTCATACCTGGCAGAGATGTGAAAGATTCTGTTTCCTTAAACTAGTTTGTCATGCATTTCTTTATTTCAAAACATTTACAGGTAAATCCTAGTATTTTAAATTTGCACAGTCCATGACTGTGATAACGTGATTCCCATAAAACAAGTATGATCATATTGGCCCAGTTCTGTCAATACTGCACTGGCTCCCTATCAAACGTTGTATAGATTTTAAAATCTTGTTAAAAAGCCCTGAATGGCTTAGCTCTTCAGTACTTAGCTCTCAGCGGAGACCAGAACACCTAGATGAGCTTCACAAGTCTAAAAAGTTAAGTGTCTTGTGTGACATGACTTGAATTCTCAAGAAAATGTATGTTACTTTAAAAATGTTTAGCTATTTGTATTGAAAAGACAAAAACATTAAGTATGATTTCTTCCCCAGAGTACAACCCCGTTACATGCAAACCTTTTACTCATTTTACTTTTTTATTATTATTAATGTTTTTTTGTTTTTTTTTTGTTATTATTACATGGCATCATTCACATCAAGGTATTTCTTTGCTGTTTGATCATTTAGTACTGCACAATCATTAACATATCAAACTGCTTTTTTCTAGCATTTCAAACAGCAAGCTTTTGCAGTATCCTTGGAAGAAAAATAATGTTTCATATTTGGTGTCCACAGACATCAGTACGAGACAGGGACATCGAGATCATTTAGGGAACATGGAGCAATTTTCATGTAATTGTGTGTCATCAGTGTATCCTGGAGGTAAAGCTGACTTCAAAGCTGCTGGAAAATCAGCTGCCTGGGTGTGTGAAGAGAGACTCACCACACACTGGACATCTGCAGCACACACACAATCTGCCACTCATTAGAGCAGGGTCACACACACACACAAACACGGTCATTAACACGTGGACAGCTTCAGACATCACCATTTGACTCACTCGTGACATTCTCAAAAGTGAGTGTGACATCAAGACTGACACATGCAGTACGTATCTGTATAGCGAGCAACAGGAGGACTCACCTTTAAAGTAAGTCATCTTCGTGCTAAGAAAAAAAAAAGTTTTATTGAGCAGATGCTAAGAGTGTTCAAACACTTATGTCAGTGCTGTGGGCTTCAGACTCGATTTTCATTCTCACATAAAAAACTAATTTTTGCGTGCCAGAATTCACTCTCATGAACAAAATCACATTAACATATGTGCATATGTGCACACACAAACATCTGAGCCCCTGATGGCAATGAGGAGGTGTTATCATACAATCACAGATACAATCAGCTCATCAGATACCCCAAAAAACATAATGGATTGTGTAAAGGGTTCTATAATTTGGTACTATATTTTGGAACCAATTCCAGAGGGTTTTTTAAGCTTTTTTAGAGGATTCCCAGACTAAACAATAATTAGATCTTTTAGAACACAAAACTCGCAATAGGATTATTATGATTAAGAATAATCACAGCATAATATGACAAGTGGTTTTAATAACATGTTTCAAGAGATAATATGGCTCATCTTGTGATTGTCTATTATCAAGAATGTATTGCCATAATAAACATTTTTTAATTAAGGATTTTATTAGTGTAATGACTGCGGCAGACAAGTTTGGATCCATGTGCACAAACTTTAATCAAGGTTGACAGGCAGGGTCAAAAGAACAGGCAAACGGGAACAAACGGAGGCAAAGCAAAGTCGTGGTCAAATACAACGCAGAGGTCGAGGCAGGCAGCGAACAATCACAGAAACGGAAAAAACAGGACAAGGTCAAAACAACACACGGGTAAGAATGCTTGGTAATGATCGCCGGTTCAAGTCAGTACTTTGCGCAGTACAGATGAAAATGAACCAGTTAAATAGTATGTGAGAGAGGGTGTGGTGACGGACAACAGCTGAAGGTGATGATTACAAAATGAGAACAGGTGTGGGTGTTCAGTGTATGGGAAATTAAGTCCGTGATGAAATGAGTCCCAGGGATGGTGAAGTGAAGCGAGTACCCTCTAGTGGCGCTAGAGGGCACTCATGACAATTAGATAATTAGACAATTAGACAATTTAAACTGCTACTGATATACAGGTCCTTTTCAAAAAATTTGCATATTGTGATAAAGTTCATTATTTTCTGTAATGTACTGATAAACATTAG
>JAUMHE010000215.1:40953-53868 GCA_032359235.1 Enteromius mattozi | reverse complement strand
TATGGACTGATCCGCCTCCTAGCCACCTCCCTCCTGTATGTCTTTTGTTGTTTTTTCACGTCTGGAAGCCGCGCCTTCGAGGGGGGGCTATGTAACGCCATAGGCGTGGTTCTCTATGTTTTGTTATCTTGAGCCATGTGATTCTGTGTGTTTGTTTTCTTACCGTTTCCCCATGTGCTCTTCCCATTTGTACCCCGCCTTCGTCATTAGTGTTTCATCCTCTGCCAGCCGTGTTTGTCCAGGTGTGTGTCATTAATCCTTGTATAAATACCACATCCCATGTCTTGTACCTTTGTCTGTCGATAACGTTGCATGTCGTTTGTCCTGCTCCGCGTTGCTCGTTGCTGTCCTCGTTTCCTTGTTTTTCTGTTTAAATAAATGTCAAGTTTATCTGATCTCTGCCTCAGTGTTCTCCCTGCTCGCGAGAAGGTGCGAGCGCGAGTCAGCTCAGCCGCCATTTGTGACAATGGGCTAGCGCTCTCCCTGGTAGTGGCAGATGCCACGGAATTCCACTGGATGCCACTAGTCGCTACTGGCAGTGTAGCCGTCTATTTTAAATAAATAAAAGTTTTGATGTTGCATTAACCAGATGTGACCACCAGAATAGAGAACGGGCATGGGAATTTTGCTACATCGCAAAATCACGTTCATTGGGGGGTAGGGATGGGAATCGAAAACCGGTTCTTGTTGAGAACCGGTTCCCAGTGTTTCAATTCCTTGGATTCCCTTAACGATTCCAGTGGGCACGAATGACGTCATTGCGTAACTTACGCACGTTGCGTAGCTTACGCTCAGTCAATAGTAAGCATGGCGCCTAAGCGGAACAAACGCTCAAAAGTCTGGTTGTATTTCACCAAAAAAGACGAAAATAGGGCAACGAGAATCGATAAGGGAATCGATAAAGAATCTAATCGTTAAGCAGAATCGAAAATGGAATTGGAATCGTTAAAATCTTATCAATTCCCATCCCTATTGGGGGGGTTATATATATATATATATATATATATATATATATCCTTACTGTTGTCATTTCCAAATAGTTATAATTTGTATTTTTACACTGTATAATATTGTTTTATCAAATCCAATAAATCTCATCAGCGTTTGTATGTATTTTATTTTACTTTTATTACATTTATAATAAGAAAAGACAGTAACAATACAAAAATATTTTATTTGTCTGCTGATGTTTTTAACTTTACCAGCTGATGTCGCAGTTGAATTACTTTCTACATACAGTACTATTGAATTTTACACCCTTTAATGTCATATATTTGCGTTTATTTTATTTATTTTTGTAATATCTATCATTTTCTAATCCATTTTTATTTCTTTAAAAACACTCTGCCTATATATATATATATATATATATATATATCTATATATATATCCACCCTGATCCGCACTCCACTCCTGGTCTTACGTCTGTGATCATGAAGTCCTGACCTAGGACTGGATTCTCTTCAGTTTGCCTATGGAGCAAACAAGTCTGTGGACGATGCAGTCAACTTAGAACTGCATTACGTACATTCTACAAAACCTTGAAAGACCTGGGAATTACATAAGGATCCTATCAACAACTGGCTGAAGACCTTTTTTTACTGCAGGTTTGAAAAGCAAAAGCCTGGTCTGACACCCCACATCCACCCTGACTGTCTCAAAGCTGTCCAAAGTGCTGTCCAGATATCCTCAATCTTCACATTGATCTTCAACAGATTACTGGAGCTGTGTGAAGTCCACTCCTGCTATATATACTCCACCATCATCCTAAGAAAACATGGGAGGGCTTTATCTGTGGCTTCTCTTCCATCTTGAAGAGAGGGGTGGGACCTAAAAAAAAAAAGGCCAAATTGTAAGCCATTAAAAAGAGCATAAGAGATGGGCACTATAAACCAGATCATGCCCTCAAACAGCTTACGAATTATTAATTGGGACAGAGTCACCAAAAAGAAGAGTCAAGCCGAGCCTGTAGAACTGCAGGAGATGGCATCTCTTTACCAGACTTAGAGCAAACATGTAGAACCCAGCGATGTATAGGGCAAAGGAAATGAGCGTTTCCCCAGAGAGGAAGTAGTTCATGTACAGCAGGAAGTACCATTTTAGCGTGCTGAACCATGGCAGGTGGTGCCAGTGATAACTGATTGTCATCATCTTATGGAGGCACTTGATCTGAACGCACAGCACAATCGTCGTCAGAGCCATGGGACCAAGATAAATGCTGCAGAAGAAGCCAGAGATCATAACCAGAGCGAGGATCCCCTTCACCCAGCACTTCCTCCATCGCCGGGAAAGGCCTGAGAGGACAGTCTTGAGACCCTCTGGTGTGTCGGCCGGAGGGATGGGAACTTCAGGAACCTCAGAGTGTGATTTAGTCTCAGTGTCCGAGGCTTCATACGTCTCCTCATCCTTCGAGGGCTGATCTTGCAGCTCTGATGGAAGGGCTTCAGAATAATCCTCCTAGAATAAAGACAATTCATATGACGGTTAAATCATTTCACAAATAAAACTTTATAGCAGCTCTTGATAAACAGTGGGCAGTTTGCTAATCTTAGTTTGTGATTGTTAATAAGAGATATTTGAAACTGAAAGACAGACGGAGCAGAGATTACTTACAAGGTGGATATTTGTTACGGAAGCAGACTCTACACAGGAGGTAATTAAGTAACAAGTTGTTTATTTAGCACAGCTGAGTATGGACAGAGAAGATCAGTCTTGAGAGGTCACCCTTAAATTACCCTTAATTACCCTTAAAGAAAGTGCATTCTGAAGTTGTTTTAAAGTAAAAACCTTGCTAATTGTTTTGCGTCAGTAAAAACAGATTTTGTATCAGATTTGTGTTTTTCTTGTGTTATGGTATCAAACTGACCCATTGTCTCATTATCCTCCAGCTGGCTGGACTTAGATGCCATGGTGTCCTCTGTTGGAGTTTCTGAAGCTTCGGGAATGTTGACGTCAACAACCAATTCAGGGACAGTTTGGAGTGAGCTGATGTGACATTTGCATAAGACACCGCTGTAAACAATGACACTCCATTCGGACAAATCTCTGTAAAATGGCATACTTTATTATTAATGCAACAGTGTCATAAGGATCCTATCAACAACTGGCTGAAGACCTTTTTTTACTGCAGGTTTTTTTTTTTTTTTTACTGTTAACACTTCAAAAGTGGCACCTAGTGGCCAAGAATGAATTAGCATTATCATTCAGACCAATCGACTCAATTGTTTTTAAAACATTTTTTTTTTTTTTGTTTCAAAACACTCATTCATTCATGTATTCATTCATTTATATTTTTGTTACAAACATACAACTATTCAAAGTGAACATGAAACAGCTTCCTGCTAAAAAACAAAACAGAACAATAGAAGCCCAATAAAAACCATCACAGAAATTCTAATGGTTTCCATTAAAACACCATTATAAACTTTATCCAGTAAAACCATTAAAAATAATATTACATGCTACATAATATTATTGTAAATGAACCACTAGTGAAGACATTGAACTTTTCTCTCTCTGGTTATAATGGACTATAAGACTGATCCTTCTTTGAGTGACTGAATGCTCTCTCTCTCTCTCTCTTTCTCTTTCTCTCTTTCTCTATCCCTCCCTTTTGAAACTGGGACACCCTAAAACACTGACTGGGGCCTCGAGAGGAAAAAACAAATGGCCTCCATCATTTGCTTTGGCAGAAAGCATCCATAATTGATTAATGAGGGTGACAGTATCTGGATGTTTCGCTGTGTGAGATGAAGAAAAGGAGCAGAGATCTAAACTGATCTGAAAGCATATTGGTGACATTAAAAGCTATAATTCCATTTTGTTTTGCATGAGAAAATTAACTGTATTTATTTCCACCTATATTTATTTATTGTGTTTGTTTTGTTACTATGGGTTCATGTTTGGATTCTGAGGGTGGTGTCTCATCCCAGTAACGTCCAAAAGCTGCTATCAGTCTCTGTCCAGCTGGGGGCAGTAACTGGTCTGTGCAGACTTTGCAGGCAACTGGACAGGTGCTTTTAAAATATGAAAATTATTAACCATAACAGGATCCTTAAGATACAGTTTGAAGTATTTCAGATCTGTCGCATATTCTAATTTTCAACATTATTAAAGCAATACAATATTTTTCATAATAAAGAGACTAGAGGATTTTACACATTTAGGTAATGTGATGATCTGAAGGATTTACAGCTGTTACTGTTATAAAAAAAAAAAAATAATAATAATAATAATAATAATAATAAAGAAAAACAACAACAGCAATAACAACAACAGACATATAGATATAGTTAACAATGATGACACAAGGTCAGTAAGTGAATACAGAATTACACAGTTCATCCAGGAATAATAATTTGCAGAAAATGTAGATGAAGAATTTATTATTACATAACTTGCTCAGCAATGGATCCTCTGCAGTGAATGGGTACCGTCAGAATGAGAGCTCAAACAGCTGATAAAATGTTGCATGGGTAATCCATATATAACTCCAGTCCATCAATTAACATCTTGTGAAGTGAAAAGCTGCATGTTATAAACACAAACACAATAAGACATTCTTAACTTTACACAGTTGCTTTTGACTAAAATACAAATCTTTTATCCATAATATTGTACTACAGTAAACAAGTTGTCACATCTGAATCAGGAGCGAAATATACACAGATCAAATACTGATTACATGAAAAATAGTCCAAAATGGTTTTGAACTAGTTCTGTCAATTGATTAATCCTGATTGATTGCATACAAGATAAAAGTTTTTGTTCATATAATATATGTGTGTGAGCTGTGTACATTTATTAAGTATATATAAATACACACACATGCATCTATTAAGAAAAATATGTTATGTTTATACATTAAATATATTTATATGTAATCTAAGTTATATGAATATACGTATATACACGTAGATACAAGTAAATATTTTGAAAATATATACTGTATGTGTGTTATTGTATGCATTACTGTAAAACTGTATAGGTTCAATGGTATAATTTATTCTAAAATGTGCAAAATAATAAATAATAAGTGGTAAGTACATTTTTAATTATGGGGCGAACTATTCCTTTGCAGAGAAAATGCACACAAGAGGTTTAAAAAACTCCATATGATTTACTTTGTTCAAACAGTTCCTGACATCACTTCCTCAAGAGGAATTAGGTAATGCTGTTTCTCAGTTGTTTTTCATCTCCGCTCTTCACAAATAAAGTCATATTTCCAGCACAGAGATGATCTGTTGCTAAATGTTTCAGGGGGTTATGTAAAACTTTTAATGGGATTTGAGCAGACTACTTTCTCCAGTGATTTGCTGTAGCCATGGAAATGATTAATGGCATACAGTGGGTGCTCTGAGAGAGAGAGAGAGAGAGAGAGAGAGAGAGAGAGAAAGAGAGAGAGAGAGTGTCGTAGTGGCCACGCTAACGTGCTCTGACTGACATTGCATTATAATATTCACTCATGAAAGTGCACCTGCTCCCAGCTTTAATGAGCCTGTAGAACTGGCCTGCCACGAACCCAGAGCTGAAACACCTGATGAAGGGCTCTCCTTTCTGCCGAGTTACAATTTAATAGCACACAAACCCAAACCCAGAGAGATAGCAGCCATAGTCTCCTGTTAGTATGAATTATCTTTTTGATATTTCATTACAGTCTGCTCTGAGATCGCCAGGGCTCAGATTAATTTAGACTTCCACTCTCAAAAGCTATCAAAGTATCACTTTGACTCTCTTTACTGGCTCTCCATTACATGATAATATCAATTCACTGATGAGAAATCCCAGACTGTAGTATCAGATGAAATCAGATTGTAATACATATTGTAAAACTTTGGAAACACTGATATGATAAATTAATTTTATTAAAAAAAAAGCTTCCGCTTAAATGCTTGAAATTATTTTGTACTTTTGTTTTCTTTCTTTAGTTTAGTTTTGATTATTCGTGATGGAGTGGTTTAATGGGAGCAGAGCTGTAGTGTACAAATATACAAGAAAGTGTGTCCAAACATTTGACTATAATGCATGACTACAAAAAAACAAAAACAAACAAACACTAAACTCTTCTTACATTAACATATGCTTCTATTAAATACAAAAATGCAAAAAAAAAACCCAAACAAACATGTAAAATTGCTTTAAATGGAACTTTTTTAGAAGTAATAAAAGAACAAGTATTACATTTTACAGTATAAAATGTAAACCTATATTCAGATTTCCAGTGACACTTCACGTCTGATGGCATTTTGTTTAAATATTGCATTTATTCATAGTTTCTAATCGTAATTGAAAAATATTAGTGTTTTGTATGTTGTTAAATGAATGTTTATTGCACTAGTTTGGTGCTATATGTGTTACCGTGTTGGTGATTTGTGTTTGTGTGCATGACAACTTGTACCTTAAATATTAACATTTACCTCTTAATATTTAATTTGGAAATTATTATATTTTAATCTGTAAACTGCACAGACAGTTTAGTAAATATGCTTATATTACTGTTTTATATATAAAACGACATAATTTTTTTGTGAATATTTGAATTCTGACTAGTCATTCACTGGATTTCGTGGTAAAATTTTTTGAAAAATCACACTATACGATTGATCGTACAATTGATAATTGCCTCTTTATTCTATCACCAATGGATGAACATTACTTATTTCCATAAAAAAATCATAATACTAATTTCATAGCTTTAAAAATGCTTAACAACTGATGCATATTGTAATTTTTATTCTAATAAAAGAGGTCTAATGAAATGTGATTCACCCACACAACGTCTGATTCACAATCCACACTGTGAGCATCACACTTCATCCTCTTCAGTGCAAACAGCTGTCAGTCACAGAAGAATAGCGACAGTACCCTGTCTGTTTAGTTACAATGCAGTTTCTAGATAAACTTCTGTAGTGTATTATTAGATTGACACTGAATACCCGCCGCAACACAGACTAACACACTGTAAACATCCCATTTGTTTAGAAACTTTTTGTTGTTGTTGAGAGCCCAGATTCTTAATTAGATAGCAATGCTGTGAACCATCTTTCTCCATCTTATTAAATTAGAGGCATCTGAAGCGCTCGGTTGTCACGCTTATCTCTGGGAAACAGTTGGGCTGCTGCCAGCGCGAGGCTGCCTGTCTGCCAGTGTGTGTGCTGCCATGTGTGTGTGTGCATCATTGACTTCATACATGCAGTGAGCGCTCTTTGTGTCTCTTTATAGCCCCGCAGTCACAGCACGTCTGTCCAGCGCGACAGGGAGGGTTTTTTATTAACACACAGCTCTCCTCGAGCTGCTGTGCTGCTGTTACACCGTCACCAGCATTGATCTCCAAATGAAGCTGCTCAGCCCAAATTATTAAAACCTTCTGTTTTTATAGACTCTCCAAACTGATCGCATGATATACATTTTAGACAAAAGTGGCGGTTTAATAAAACAATAACAGTTGTTCAATGCGGTAAGTATGTAAATATACAATTTTAGGGTATGTTTACATGACAACAATTATGACACTAAACACTAAAAATGGAAAAACTTGTGGAATGGAAAAAGATTCAAATACATACGATGCTGTCAAAATGGCCCTGTTCACACGGATCCATAAGTCACTAATGCATGCCAGGCCAGTAGTAGGTGATACCATTTTGTAAAGAAACATTATGCGACTGTGCATTACTGAATACATAACATGCACATTATTGTAGTTTACATTGAGACAATAATGTATCATTATTGTATGTTTGAAACCCTTTTAAAAATATGCCTTTGTCAGGCCTCTAAAATGCCTTTGTGTTGTAACTGAATAATCAAAACACATTAAAAAGTTTTTAGTACAAAACAGTGTAGAAAAAACTTCTACATGTATACATGTAAATACTAATTAATGTACTTACTATATGGTAAGGGTTTGGCTTAGGGTTACTTGCATGTAATGATGCATAATATGTTGTTCTTATAACAGTAAGTACATGTAATGTGTAACAAGGACACCTTAAAATAAAATGTTAACAACATTTTGGCTACAAATACAGATTGGCCAATTCTCCACCAACTTGCAAAATTAAACTGCAAAATACTTTCAAATTGCAAGTGTGTTGCATATCTCTTTTTTCCAACCCATTTTACTATTGTGTATATGCAATGTTGTGGCGATGTCACTAGCACATTATGGTATATGTGTACTTTTTATATGATGAGTACGTCAGACACATTAATTTTCTCTAGACACTTTAACATAGGAAAATGTTCTCAAAAAGTGATTGAACAGGAGAATATGAAAGAAAGTATTGCCTAGAAAGTGTAAAATGTTATTTATTTAATTATTTATTTCTCTCGCTGTTTTCTGTGACAAGCTCAGTGAATTGGTCTCTCTCTCTCTCTAAAGAATGTCAGCTTCTCTGATCATAGACAGGTGTTCTAATTGTACTTGACAGCCTGTCATGATGTATTTGTGTCTTAGTATGAGGCAGCAAATATTATAACACAGAATGAATATGTGTTTGCAGCCGTAACACAATGCTTGTCATCATGCTTTGATGGAACACTCTGTTGAATAGCTAGAAAGCTGGCTATGATTTTGTCACCTGCAGGAAAACGTATTTTGTACTCTCTTTTTTTTGCAGTTCAGTTTGCCTTGTGTCCTTGAATGCATTTTAGGAAATGTGACAAAAAATATATTTTCAAATATATGTAGGTGCATGTGCCACGTTGAGTTGAACCCAGGAAAGAAAAATCTCAACTGAGATCTCAATATTGAAATGTTTTTCTAAACAGCAGTGTGATTAAATATTAAATGAGAGAGCAGATTAAGAATTTTGCTGATGTTCTCTGATCTCCTTTACAGTTTCAGACAAACTTCCAATAATGGCTCAAATTATACTCAGATCTGCAGTTTCTTGAAATTTCTTGCCTGGTTCTAAAACCGAATGATCCTAGCCACTATCCACTTTCAAAAATACTTGTTGCTGAAGTAGAACAATAAAAGAGCAACCTCTGATCAATAACATTTTCACAACAAGTTGCCATAATTAGCTATCAGCATTCAAACAGAAGGATGGGAAAATCCATATTTGATAAGAGTGGATCACACAACAAATACAGCTGATGAGGGTTTTGAAATGTGCCAGTTTGAAAAAAAATAAAATAAATTTTCACAGTCTAATGACTGTTACGTTTTGTTTACAATTTCTAAAATAGCAGTTCATTTTCTTGATTGAAATCTCTTATCTGTAAACTACACAATCTATTCAGAGAATGGTGTATTTGCACAAGGGACACACACACACACACACACACACACGCATACTTTCAGCAATGATCTCGAAACAAAACAAGTTGGGATAAAAAAGATATCCACTGAGTGTTTAGAGTAAAAAGAGAAAATTCAAGGAAATTTTTTAAATGGACTTCTAAAAGAAGTGTTTATCTAATTTAGTCAATCATATTTAGTCAATCATAACTCAGAGGGATAAAGACAACTCCCTATACTTTCATAGTTAGACATCAAGCCAAATGGACCTGTCTTCATTAAGTTTAAATACAATTTGAAGATGTGAACTTTGAAACAATTACTGTTATAGGTTGTCGTTTCTGTACAATGTGGCTTCCAGGAGCAATGGTATTATCTTAAGCTGGAACCAGTGATAAAATTGCTTTTTGCTTTTGTTGAAAAAAAAAAAAAAAACCAACAGAAAAAAAAACCAGATTAAGATTAAGGCTAAATATTTTTTTTTTTTCAAGAGATAACCATTCTTTGAGAGATTATTTTATTCACAGAATCTAACTTTTTTAAACTTTTCTCTCTTTTCTGACCAGTTTTTGGGTGACATCTGCTCGCTCTGTGTGCGGTAGACAGAAGGACACATCAGGGATGGTATTAATATTTAATATCTGATTTGAGGTCAGCGCGGCTCTCTCTGAGGATAGGAGTGGAGAGCTCTGCTGCTGTCACACATCTGTCAGACGTCTGTGCCATCAGCAGGCTGTCAGTCGGAGCAGCTGAACTCCACCCTCAACCCACTGCAACACAACACTAGACAAATTACACCAAATACACACTCGTCATTACATGCAGAAAAAGTATTTGGTAACACTAAAATTGCCATTAAGTCATTGCAATCACTGCATAATGCATAACAGATGAGTTAGTCCTCAGTCAGTGTAAAAGCTTAAAATTAGGGCAAGACTTTACAGTGAGATTTTATTGGTTAACATTAGTTAATGCATTGGCTACAATGAGCAATATGTAATTAATTCACAATGCATTAATATTAAGAGATAATTTATGAGAATGAATATGAACTAAGAATAATAAATGCTTTGGAAGTGTTGTTCATTGCTAGTTTGTCTTAACTAATGATAACTACAATGTTAATAAATAGAGCCTCACTGTAAAGTGTTACTAAAATTAATATTATAAATTGTGTATGCACTGTATGAGTTGGTTTAAAAATAGTAGTAATAAAAAATAAGTAGGTGGGTCCAAACTTTGCAATGAAAATGATATATCAAAGTTTAATGACATTCATTATTATCTGAATGTGCTTTAATTAAATTTAACCACACAATGTACTAATATTTGTTAATGGCATAATGAATGCTAAGAATGAAAGAATCACGATGGAGGCATTATTGTTCATTGGTAAAGAGGCATAATCCACACATGTCCTCATTCACCGTCACATCACATTTATTTATTTTATATTTCTCTCTTTTATTTACTCTCTTGTGAACTCATTACAGTCTGTTAAAAGAAGTTTTTCTGACAGCTGTGTCCTCTGGACCCTGGGTGTCCCTTGTGAGCTGCTGTCTGTCCCAGAGCCAGACAGAACAGATAATTTGAGAGAACTTCTGGATTCACACGCATGGAGAGACAGACCCAGTTTGAGCAAAGATAATCAATCCCCACCCCCAGTAAAGCAGCCTTTAATACTGTGAATCCTAGTGAGCTGCCTACACAGAATCAATGGCAAACTGTACTGAACACAATGAACGTTGCCTCGCGTTTTATGATAATTTGCAAAAGCAAAGTAAAGAAGTACTGTTTTATTAAAAGTGTGCTAAAGCGTAGCCTACAAAACATGTTATTTTCAATTACATACAAATGTTAAAGTTTAAATGTATAAATGTGGTTAGTTATACTTCAGAGTGCTTTTTAACCCAAGTTAAGTAATAAATGACATCTTCATATGTAAGTATATATATATATATATACACATATATATATATATATATATATATATATGTCATATATATAAACAAATGTGTCATTATACATTTGTAATGAAGTTGTTTTTCAAGAACATTTCACGAGTTTGCACTTCCTCATAATACGAATAATGAAGCGTGTTTGGCATGCTGTCCAGGGGGTGTCGGCGTCCGGCTCGGCTCCCCGGCGGAGGAAGGTGCGGAACAAAGGCAGAGAAGGTGAGGTGGAGGGATGCATAAATGAGATACCGAAAGGAAGGAAATGGGCTTATTTAAGGAGGAGGCGTTTGGATTTGATTGGATTGGGTGAGATGAGTTGATTGAGGAAATGCGGAGCCAGCCGTGGCTGATTATTCGTGCATGCTCCTCCCGATATTTGTTTATCAACATCACTTAAAATACATTTACTTTAAATCAAGCACAATTGTATATGTGCTTTAGTATGTTAGTGAATACATCAAAATGAATTTTTATTGTACTTTTTGAAGCAAATAAAAAATTTTAACATTACAAGATTTTAACATTATTACAAAGTGTTTTTTTTTAACAGTGCACTTATGCATGTTAAGAAATAGTCATAAAAGTTGACTCCCCTTAAGTACACTTAATTACGATGTAAAATATTTGAGTATGTTGTTTAAAAATATGTTTCAGTCTAATTCAATGTGTTAATTTATTGTGAAATTTACTTGCAATTTCTGTGTGAAAATAGTTTATACACAATGTTTTTCAGTTCAAGCTTTTTTTTTTCAAATGTATTATAGAAATACTTATGGTTTGAAATATGCAGATTTAATGCAATTAAGCACACTTCTTCTTTTTTTTTTTCTTTTTTTTTTTTTTTTTTTACATCATTACAAATAATACCAATAGTGCACTTAGTGTGCCATTTAGGCAATAAGGAACAATACAAATATACACAATATTAACTGCATAATGTAGGTTCTGGGATGTTTTTGACCGGTAGTTTCACAAGGACCACAGTGAGAAGGATGCTGGCAGGTTTTCTAACACTGCTGTGTGTGTCTGGATCAGCCGCTGGACACTGACACTGACCTTGTGATGGGAAGTTCATGGAGAGACCACATACATGGCTGAGCTTGTCACGCTGAATGCCCACATGATGCAAACATGACAACCTGTGCCAACAGAGTGAAAGCGAAATTCAAGGAATGTGGATATGGCATCACAATATGGATATATTAGAGGAACATGTGTCTCATATGAATACCTGTGGCATTTTCAAGTCCCTTAGGAGCACACTTTTCCCCAAAGCAATCTGGAGTTGCCATGGTTACACTGACCGTTCAGCAGAGCTGGTGTCTGCACCTGATATGAGAAATAATGAAGCAACATTTTTATTGGCCATTTAATTGATGTTCATGTGACCCTGATCATTTTAGTGTGTAATGAGTACACTGGAATCTGGTTTGGTTCAGTGACTTTGGATGAAAGCTATGACTTGCGTTCATTCCAGTGTCCGTGTGATTCAGCCCTTAGCCTCCCATAGCAAGAATTCATATTATTTTACTCACAGTCAAGGGGTTTGATTAAAGCCTCAACCATAATTACTGAACTTTAGCCTTTGCAACTTTGTTTTGAAACATGAATTATACCACAGATCATGAGGTTGCACTCTCAAAATGGATGTGTTAATTAATAACACATTTTTTGTGTTATGGCTATTTTAACACATTTTGTGTAATTTAA
>JAUMHE010000215.1:0-22165 GCA_032359235.1 Enteromius mattozi | reverse complement strand
AATATCACGTTCCCACGAGTTAATAAGTCGTGGCCACGACAAAACTAAGTGAACCGAAGACGTCCCCTCCCGGTCACTGTAGAATACCATGTGATATTTCAGTTTTTCTTTTTTAATAAATCTGCAAAAATGTGAACAATTCAGTTTTTTTTCTGTCAATATGGGGTGCTGTGTGTACATTAATGAGGAAACAAATGAACTTAAATGATTTTAGCAAATGGCTGCAATATAACAAAGAGTGAAAAATTTAAGGGGGTCTGAGTACATTCCGTACCCACTGTATGAACAGACTAATTGTCCCTGGTTTGCACTAGTGTAATATTGTGTTCCCTAAAGTAAAAAATCAAATACAAGTGATAAACACAATTCCAACATAAGTGAGTAAACAGACTAAACATTTTAAATATGTTTAACTCTTGTGTAAACAATATGCAGCATTTGTACTTTGTAACTCAAAAGGCATTCCAAGAATCTGCTAGAAACCTTAGAAAAAACTTTGGAGGAGCAAAGGACCAATTTATAATCGCAGTCAGTTCAGATGCTGTGTAAGAGCTGAGCTTGAATCTCTGTCCAAATAGATTTCATGATCAATATCACCCTGCCAGTCTCTTCTGTGCAATTAATCATAAAGAACATCAGCTCAAGTGAAATTACTGTGTGAAAGAGGTGAACATCAGACACTGTGAGTGAATTCAGACAAATAGTTTATATAGCAATGTGAGGAACTCAGAAACAACAGAGACAAATGTTGTTGTTGTTTTACTGATGTCTTTTCAAGTATATTTTTCACATTAATCTTAGAGAATGCTGTCCACTGAAGAAAGTACTGAAAAAATGGAAATGGCAAGCAGATTTGAGGGAAATTAAATGTCCAAAGAAATAAAATACCCCGTCAAACTTTATGGCATTATGCCACAGATTCATTTGTCATACAAGTTACAGCACATCAGGCAGATGCCAGCAAAAATACTGCAAGATGAATATATGCAAGAACAAATTCAGACAATGTTAAATACAGGATTCACAGAGGATAACATACCAATAGGATAATTGTGTTGTGGTGCAATGTAAAGCCAACAGGAAAATGTGATAGTTAGGAACCAATAATAAACCAAATGCATTTAAATGTGTCACGCTTCAGTTCAATGTGTCCTTAACACAGTGTAATTGCACAAAAAAATATCTCTAAAAAGTTACAGTTAAATACTGTAATTTCATTAACTGATATAATGTTAATATACCAAGCTATTAAGGTACTGAAATCTGCTTTGTACCTTTGAAATACACTGATAAGCAACAAATGCAGGTGGTGATGAGAAAGTCACATGAAGAACCAAAGCCCATCACAAGCAGCTTTTAAATATGAACATATATAGAAGGTGATCAGTGTCTTTCACACAAGCACTAGATACCTTAATGGTGAGACTCATTAAACTGAAGTAAGCAATAAACATCAATTTAACAACATAAATACAACCCTAATAAACATAGCTGATAAGAAAAAAAATAAAAAGAAACATAGTTATTTCAAAGAAAACAAAAATGAACAAAAATCAAACAAAATTTGAAATACAATGCAGGGAATTCTGGGCATGTCAGTTAATGGTTTTTCCCTGTAAATTTTAATAACCATTTAACAGGTTTTTAGTGTAGCATTTTCATTTTCATTTTTTTTTTTTTTTTACAGTTAAACTCACTGTTATTTTTTTAAGTGTATGGATTAAAGTTAATAATAATGTAAGTAATGTTCAGTCTCTTGCACAGACTGATAGCTTCTCTTCATTAGACCTTAATACATTGTTAAGAGCCACAAGTATTCATTTTGAGTTATCTGAGCTTATTTTGACTCACAGCTGTTGACTTGCATTTTATGAATCACAGAGCACCATGATTTATGATTAAAATCCTCTGTATTGTTCTATGTAAGAAGAAAAAAGACCCATGCATCTCAAATTACAGCAATTTTTATTAGGTAAACTATCCCTTTAAAACCCAGCAGGACTAATGACCCGCTGTGGTATACAAGAGAATGTTGTATACCCTGCCGGTGAGTGTGATTTCACCAAGTACAAGATGAACATCCTTGTTGATCCTGGAACAACATTCCAAGCAACCAATCAGATTTGAGGGATAATTTTTCTGGAAATATCTGTTTTAGACTTATGATCAGGGTTAGGTACCTCTACACCCTTGTTAATCAGCTACCTTTTCCCACTGATTTTAGGCATACATTTTGGGTGGGGGTAGGTTTAGAATAAGTCTATATTCTTGGACAGTAATGTTGATCCAGGATCAGCAAAAGATGTTGATCCAGAATCATGTCTTGGCAAAATTACAGCGACTGCCCATCCAGAATAAAAGTCACCACCTGGATTTAATTAAGTAAATAGGTGCTAAGGTCTGGAGTTACTGTCAGGTCTAGGTTCAGCAACATTATTTGCTCAAAGCCCAGTCAGACTCTCCCATTGTCAGTACAAGATCTTGGTGAAAAAATAATGCAACTCTGGACAGGAATAAATGTTGTAACATTGCCACAGCGAATGCATGCTATAAAAGCTAAAGGTTGCCCAACAAAATATTAAAGTGTGTGACTTTTTTTTTTTCTTTTTGGATGGGCAGTATACAGTATCTTCTCCAGGCAGATTTTTTTCAACCCACGAAATCTAACTTAAACTCTTCCTAACAGTCTTAAAGTATTACTTGTGATGATTCTCTTTCTCCAAGGTACATGAAGAACACGGGACCAGGAATGATGGCTCTGTCACAGTGCCGTCTAGAGTTGTCAATCAACATCATGATCATTGATGATCACCGCTGAGCTTCTGAGAGTTTCTGCCGATCAGCTGATGGATGAACTGGAGCTCAGGGCTCCGTCATGTAATCATCACTCACCTCTGGAAAAAAGGAAACTTACTGGGCACCCGTGTTTTTGTCTCTGAGGTTTACATGTTCCAGTCTATTTCTACGCCATGTGCCATCAATGTCTAGAGACAAAATTTCAACACAGCACACAATGATTCACTGTATATTTTGGGAGATGTGGTTAGATGTAGTCATGCAGAATAATCATGAAACGATCGCCTCTCCTCGTGTCAGCGCCGCCCCATCCCTTCGATTGCCACCCTGCCATCAGACTCATGACAGGAGCAGACATGACACGAGGAAGACAATATCTTCTCTAAAGACCACTCAGCCAGAAAGCCAGCATTTTCTTCCATACCAAACCTTCAAACAGCAAAATAACTTATTTTCAAGAGACGTTTTACATGTTAAAGTGCATTTTAGCATACTTTTAAAATCATATTTTAAAAACTTATACTTAGGTGGAAACTGAAAAAATTATGTTTTTGGACACTCTATTGCATGCTATTTAAATTTTTTGAATTTCATATTAAATTTTGAAACTGAATAGTTGAACATAACAGCGCTTAAGTACATCTTTATGTAATCTCATAATAACTTTAATTGTGTTTAGCTAAATGTACTGACAAGCATTTATTTTGAAAAATATTCATTAATGTTATTGTCACACTATCACAGTCATCTGTCCTCTGTCACTGACCTCTGTACCCAGACCAGTCACTATCCACCGCTCATTCACAGTCACCTGCCACAGTTCCAGGATCAGTCACTTACACTCGTTCTTAGTCACCAGTGCCTCCAGAAGGATTTGTAAATCGGATCTTCCAGACTGTTTTAGTATTACTCCTTTTACCCCTCACTTACCTGCACCAAGCACCAATGATCTGACGATCGTCATGTCTGTGTCTGAGCGTTACAGATATATATTAACACATTTGTTATGTATTTAAATATATTTGCAGTTACACATTTATTATATGAACTTGCACTGAATAACACTACAGTTAAAATTACAATCAAGTAGGTTACTAAACATGTTTTAGAATATGTGTTCTACTTAAATATATTATATAAACAATAATTTAAAATGCACTTTAAAATAAATGTTTCATTTGACCTTCTTAAGTGAACGTTTTAAAAGTGTACTAATTGAAAAGTGTGCTCTCTTTAGGTAACACTTAAGTGGCATGTTATTTCATTAAGATCAAATTATCTGCAATTTTTTATTGTTATTATAACTTAAAAAATATACTTTTTTTTTTTTTTTTAACATGAATAGCTTTATGGTATACTTCTATTCAAAACCCGGCAATAAACCCCAAATAAATAAATATTCAAGGACAAAAATAATATCCTAATAATAATGGCCTTGTAAAATAAATGCTCTAAATGAAAAACTTCAAATTGAGGTGCACATTAAGTGCCCTGGAAGTACTTAATGCAAATCACACAAGTAGGGCTAAAATGTCTCTGCAAATGTTAAACCAAATGCAAATGTTATGAGTCAGCTAATGAGCACTGTGGCATTTTCTCTTTTTTTCCCTTTTTTTGGGATCTTCAATATTTAGACAGAATCAAAAATTAACGACACTCTGAATATTTACGTATCTCTCACGGGAAGTGTAAAATCATGATTGTACAAACAGGCCGGTTCTCTCTGTTAAAGTTGATGTCACTGCATAGTGTCTGGCTCAGTACTGAAGCGGCTGCTGCAAAATTATTCATTGTGAAGTTAACAAGCTCTCAGCTCTCACAGACACTCTTATAAATAGACGTGTCTTAAAAGTGGCAGGCCTTTTTCATCAACAGCCCTCTGCCTGCCCTGGTAAACACATTTAGAAGAGATTTACCCATTCGAGCAGGCTAATTTAGTCTAATCCTGGTGATATCAACATAATGAAAAATTACAGGTCTGTGGTTACACATTAAAACAGAAATGCCGTGATTATTGATAGCCACACTGAAACAGGATGGGCTGTGTTGCTGTCTGATTAGGTAACAGCTAACTGAATTTAATTAGTTTACCTTTGAACTCAAACCACTGATGAATTCCATTTAATTATCCAAACCTGAGCAACGGAAAGCCCATTTTACCTGCTTATAAAATGCACTGCTTAATTGTGCATTCAAACAAGCAATCCACAAACCTGAACTAGAATTTTTATGCTTTAAATTAATTGTGGATAATTAAAAACAGCAAAGGATTATTATCCTCTTTGTAAAGCTCTTGGGACTTCTGTACTTGCCTTGGATTCGTGTAGTCTAAAAAAGGTCTGTCAATGTATTCTGTGTATAATTGTCTTATAGAGTGTTATTTATAAATGTCCCCAAATATCTACATGCAGGGCAGGAATTCTGAAAGTCAGGCACAAACAGATGTTCAAGGAAAATATGTGCTGCTTATTGTTTAGCCCCATATCTATTACCACCACACCACATTAAATAGCTGTGAC
Organism: Enteromius mattozi; assembly: GCA_032359235.1. Classification (NCBI taxonomy): domain Eukaryota; kingdom Metazoa; phylum Chordata; class Actinopteri; order Cypriniformes; family Cyprinidae; genus Enteromius; species Enteromius mattozi. The sequence goes on along the minus strand of JAUMHE010000215.1, from coordinate 16,850 downwards.
AATCAATCTGATCTCTGAAATCATGGGTGCAGGTTAAAAGAAACAGGTTATACTGACAGAAAACTAGACAATTTTGTATTGGCTTTAATTGAAAGTTTCCTTAGCGGCAACAGTACAGGACAAGTGGGACTTGAAATTCACATGCATCAGTCTGCATATCAGAATAAAATATAAAATTAAAAAGTATTTTAACACATTAACAAACTATTTTAGTGAAACTATTTTTTTTTAATTGAAAAATTAATAATTACAAAATTGCTGTTACCACATGAAGCTCATTTTATCAGTGTAAATATATCTCCTCAGAATGCCTGTGAGAAGGAGCACATATAGCTGGTCTAATAATAAAAACAGATAAGACAGAAAAAAATGTTAATCAAAACATGAATTTATTGTATTAAACATGGTGCTTTGATCTTGCTAAACAACAAATAATTAGTCCGTGCAGTGCTTACAATGTGCTTTACAGAAAGGGGATCCATAACCATTACAAAACAGTCAATATGTGCAACAACTCCCGTGTTTACACATAAAAATGTTTTCAATGACAAATGTAAGATTCCGTGCATGTATCTAATTTGGAATCTGGGTGGGTTGTATCACAAAGAAGCGCTTGAATGTACAAGAGTGGAAAAGCGTGTGCGCAAAATGGAGAGGGCGCGTTAATTCAGTTGATTTTTTTAGCGAGCCAAATAACACTGTCCTGTTCGCAAAGAGGCCATCGAAATACATGTCCATCAGGTGGTACACAAACTTCATGTCATGGCAGTGCATAATCCTCATCATGTCTCTAGTACGCACCCACGATGACCGCCTCTACCTCCTTAGAGGGTCTCCGGTCCGTTACCAAAAAGTTTATCATCCCTTCCGCCTTGATCAGCAAGTTACAGCCCAGGAAAAAGATCCCGAAGACTACGGTGAGGGAGAGGACGCACATCACCGCTATCTGGACTATTCTCATGATGAAGAGGCTCCTCTCGTCCGGGGCCGCCGCTGCCGTGAAGCCGTTATCCGTCACCACCGACGAGAAGTTACAGCACAGGAGGATCTCCTCAGTCCGGTTGGAGAAGATTCCATTCTCCGTTTGGTTAAATGTAGTATTCATATCTATTGCTCAAAGGACCGTTCTGAAAGAATACTTTGAAAAGTCCGAGAAATGAGTCAGTTTCGTTCTGGGATTCTGAGCGAGTGAAAAATTGCGCAAAAAGTGTCCGTAAAGTCAGGCGCACCGATCCAGCGTCTCTTCTTTAGCGCACTGGCGTCCCATGACGCGCTCCTGCTCTGATTCACTGTAACTACACAGAGCTCTTCACCTGCTCTGTTAAAAGCACCCAAAGAGCCGATGGGAGGTGACTGCCATTCCCCTCACTCACAAGTTCATGCCTTGTGGCGCCACCTACAGCAAAACTTGTGGTTTTACGTTCCTCCGAGGTATAGTATTTAAAACAACAGGTTAACAATAACGTAATCAGCCTTGTGAGTGCGTAAGAATAATATTTAACATTCAAAATACATGTTTAAAAAAATAATAATAAATAATAATAATAAATTATTAAAGTAGCCTATCATTACATTTAAGGGTGTCAAAGTTTATAGCCCTGACAAAGCAGCTCCTGCTAAAGCCTCCACAATGGCCTCCCTGTCATGAACTCAGGCCATACATCTGCCATCTGCCAAAGACCTGAGCCAAGATCGTTTAAACATTCATATAAGATGTCTTCATCTTGAGAACGATAGCAAAACCCTCCGTGAGACAAATTTCAGGTGAGTCTCAAATTTTACACCAAAACACTGATTTGAATAATTGAAAATGTTTCAAAAATAATTTAAAAGGTTTCAAACTTTCACAAAGCAGATATTTAAAGGCATCCATCCTATAAAAAACATTTTGCTGCATTAAAAAAAAAAAAAAAAAAAAAAAAATTAAATGTATCTATATCAGTTTCATTGTACAGCTAAGTTAAATTTGAACTGAGAAAGATGATTTCTGCAGCCAGATTCATTCATGTATTTATTTGTGTTCTGTACTTGTACAAAGCTTGAAGCTGGCTTAAAATACTCTGAAAATGGGCAAGGAAGCACTTCCATCCCCTCCAACAATCACTACTGGCGGTCGCTTAAGGCCTTATCTCAGTTTGGGGATCTCGCGATCATTCCTAGATTGAAAATTTTTCGTTCTTAATTTTTCACTTTAACCGCGAACACGCATTTGTCATTTCAGATACAATCGCGATGAACAGACCCGATTAAACACGATACAATTCACAGCGACGGTGAGAGAAAAAAAGCCCCACCATATTTTATTAAAATAATAGCTCTGTATAATCCATACATGACAAATAGCTGAAAACGATAATAAATAACTTACAAAAACAACAGTATAAATTAAAGCGGAAAAAAGATTAGAAACATACACAGCAGCCAAAGCACCACACTCTATTTAGCATAACATCTCCCGCAATTGACTTGGTCGGCGTCGCGTCATAGCTGTGTGGGCGGAGTCTGCGCCTCAATGGAAAAGCATCATGTTGACCCAGAGCAGTGTAACGTGCCTTAAAATACACATCATTATGTGGTGTGTTAGCCTATAGCCTAATCATTTTCACAAGTACACGCCCATCATAACTGGGTTGCAGTGCAGGCGGGATAGGACTAATGACAGCTCATTATAGTAGTATATTGAGCACATGTACAGTAAATATGAATATTAAGCTTATGTTTCATAAGTTGTATATCCATAAGTGCTGTCAAAGTTCTGATGCTTTGTGCTACCTGCTCAGATTGTGCTACCTCCGTGTTTATTTAGCAGCATATATATCTTGAAATTGTCTTTTTTGTGCTTTCTTCTCACTGTTTTTACACCAGTGGGCCCACTTTCTTTTATTTCGCCTAGGGCCCCACAACCCTTCAGGCCGGCACTGCTGGGAAGTCACTAATCTAGCTACAAAATAGCTAAATTGGCAACACTGTTGAGGATAAAGTTTGATGACCCCTGTTCTAAAGTGAATCATATTTGCTGTAGCCATCTACAAGAAGACTGGTACATCTGTGATGACTTCTGAAAACCCCACAAATTTGAAGAGGGTCCATTAATCTTCGGTTGTGATCAAAAGTCGCCTATAGGATTCACACTATTCTAAGGTCCTGTGTCAAAATAATATTGTTGTTGAGAGCATCAACATAACATTTGTATATCATATATTTACTTTACACTGAGCATTTATTCCAAATTATTTTTTGTCAAACCCAAGAGTGAACTGCTAAGACACACGAGTCAACTCCTCTGCTGTGGATCAGGACATCATTGACATGTCACTGTCTCCATCTGCTGGCCAGTTGTCAGAAATGAAACTGGTTGATTTTAAAAACGTGACCTTTAATATTTCACTGCAGTCACCATGAATGTTAATTCAGGAACATCTTGAAATCATGCTCACAGTCAACAAGGAGCAGTGCTGTATTTGAGTATGAGTATCAAACTCCAGCTTTAAGATCATGTTTGAGTAAAAGTTTAATAATAGATTGCAAACTAACCACACAATGGATGCAGCAATCAATGTAGTTGTTCGGACAAATGTCTTTAAAATGTGGTCCATATTACATTATCTATGATCCAAAAATATTTTGTAACCTGAAAGAGACAAAATACTTTGTATAATCTATTAAAACTATTACTTATTATTTATTATACTATGTATCATTTATATTATGAAACTGTTAGTCATTATTTTTTTATTTGCATTATTATTATCATTAATTTATTGCAGATTGCTTGTCAATCCTAAAATCAGTTGTGTTTGTTTCTTCTCCAACTGAAAGTATATAAGAATGAAAAACAGGAAAATCAGAGGCAACTTTTTCCTATGCACCGGCAAGCTACACAGAAGTGTTTCTTGATTTCAGATCAGAGTAAGTTAAGAGCACATATTCCATTGCGAATCAGGTCAGGACTGTGTTAAGTGAGCAAAAATAAGCTGTTTCCTCTTCTTTTTCTCCCTTTGTCACTTAGGAACAGAGTGACTAGACTTGTATAGAAGGCTTAGGTTTGGTGAAACCTGTTGAAAAATTTGACCACAAACTGCATGTGAGTAGAAAGCAATGGCTCGGATTTATATGAAGGAAGGATGATGATGGTCACTGGAAGACAACGGGACTTGTGAGAATCACCATCATGGTTTGTGTTTGTGTGGGATGGTCTCAGCAGTGGTGTACTTAATTTAGCACTCCATTTACATTTTGTCATAATGCATTTACTGTGTAATATATGACTTTTATTCTCCACAAGTGATGAATGAAAAGTAAGAGTTGACACTGCAGTTTATAAGTGTCACAACAGTCATGTAGTTTCTGTCATACTTGTGTCATATATGTTAAATATTTATGAACATTTCTTTGGAAAATACGTTTATAATCCAGTGAGTGCAACATATGGTATGATCCTCACACCATCAAGTCACTGAGTCAATCTGAGATTACATGAAGAGACAGAAGCAACTGAGACAGACTTAATGCTTAGAAGAACTGTGGCAACATCTCCAAGACATAGAAATCTGAAATTTGAAATACTATAAAGAAAGGACTTTTTAAAAAAAAATAATGTCTTAAATACATTTTATCAGTTAACTTGTATTACCTAATATTTGGTATGACTGCACTTCTCTTTTAAAACAACTTTTTCTTATACATTTGCAGGCAGATTTAAAGGTACTTTAAATATGCATGGATACTATAACATTATTTTTGCATCTGAGCTGCATTAAATATGTGACCCATTGGAAATCAATGCTATTTGAAAATCAATACAACCTAACCTTTTTTTTCTCTCTCTGCTGTTACTTCATCATGGTGTGCGACCAAACAGTAGAAAATGGAAAATGCTGAACAGTCAAGAACAGGTGAAGTTATTTTTAATATCACTCAGCCTCATTTCCCTTGCATTCAGTAGGTGTCGCTGCTGTGCCTCTAAATTATACTCTGGACCGCTGATAAACTGTATGGCAAATTGCAAAATATTTTTTTCTTACCAGTTATGTATAAAATAAAATAGCTAGTCTTTAGTCGGCTACGAAATTAAATTATTAAAATATTTTGTTAAAACATTTTAGCATGCCCTCAAGTAAAGAGGATATGAAAACAGATAATGCAATCAATAAATATATACCATGCATATTATTTTTGCAAATAATAAATGGGAATAGATTTTATGGATTAGCTGATGCAGGTTCTAATTAAATACAAAAGAGCACCCATATATTTGTGTTACGTTTAATCATTGAAAGAAACCGTGAGAAGCCTATTGTAGCAGTAAAACACGACATCATCCAGAATCTTAATGACTTATTATTAATCTGAAGAATTGGACATAATAATATTTTTAATAATCCCCAGCGAGAGAGCTGTCATTAGAAACAGCCTACATGTACCAGATGTCCTCGGCGCACTTGCGCATTGGTGTCTTGGATGGACACGCCTCTTGTCTCCAGTCATCGTAAATCCAACAGCCCAAACGGAACGATCCCGACATCATATGAAATAATTTCTAAAGGAAATGTTTCTTCCGATGAAGACATAACCCGAGACGTGGCATGCGACACACAGCTCCAGCCTTCGCATCTGCTTCCAGGGATGACATCTGGCCAGTGATGCAGTGGGCTGAATGCATGCAGCATCGTTTGTCATAGAGACAGTGCTGAAAGGGACAGCTCGAGATTTTTGGGGGGAGTTCAGTAAATCCGGCCTGTTATTTGTATTTATTTACTTATATTTTACTGGGTCCATGTCGTCGTTCGGTGTTCACACTTGTAAAAAGAGATACGCATGAAATCGTATTGGAATTATAAATAAGAGGAAACAGACGCAACACGTTGTTGGCTGGTTATCAGGAGCTCAAGGTGTCATTCAGTCTTCATTCAGTAAGTACAGAAGTGTCACTGCCTTACATGTAAAACACTTCCTTAAATAATAAGCGCACATGCATCTGTCCTTTAAGATCCAAAATAAATAAATAAATAAAAGACCAAAAAGAAGCATTATTTATTTGATTGCTTGTTTATTTGGGTTAACAACTAAACTTGCTGTAAACATGTACAGTTAATAAAATTTTCACATTTACAAATCTGGACATTTTAACCAATTTAGTGATGAATGTTGATCTTTAGCACTTGACAGTACAGTGTTATCTCTATGCTAAAAATAGAGATTAATTCAGGACAAATGGGAGTTTTTTTCTTAGACATCTTAGTGTCAAAAAAGTGGCCCAATTTGCTCAAATTTACTAAGCTGACAAAATATGCTGTTCTTAGTAAAAAAGAAGAAAAAACCCTTTTGAACATTGCTGTCTAATATAGGTGGTAAAAATTACATCAGGTTTTTTAGATGTATGTTTAGAACATATAGTTTGTATAACTCCATCAGTGTGAATCTTATCAGGTGTGTTTGTATCATCAAAAAAAATAAAAATAAAAAGCATTAAAAAAAATGCTGTTAGGGAAAATCTTTGACTTGTGATGTGAAAACAGCTCATTCAACTCATCAGGAATTCAAGCAAAAAAAAAACAAAAAAAGAAAAGAAAAGAAAGACAGAAAGAAAAAACAATCAAAAGGCCATGTTTTATGTTTAGTGAATTTCTGAAGCTCTAAAACATTAAGTTATGTAATAAAACGCTTCTTTGTCTTGTTTGCTAATTTCAATAATGTATAACCAAAACCGACTTTGGAAACAGATATATATGAATGATCTCACTTCACATTTATTTAGTTGCATAGTTAAGGCAACTTGTTCTATGTGAGTTCTGCTTATTTAGCATTTGACATTGGGACAATGTCTTGTCTGCATAAAATAGTGCCTTTGTTACTAGTAAACTCTTAGCAAGTGTGTCAAATAAGTATGTATGTAAGTAAAGTCTCATTCACTAAAAAACTGTAAATAACAGACTTTGCAAAGGCCCAGTGAAAAGTGAAAGCCTCTTAATTAAGACCCAATCAATGCTTTCCTTGGGTTTTGAGTTTCAGGAGACTAATGATAATTGCTTAGAGGTAACTGTACACCCCTGTCTGAAGGGCTGAGGTTTTAGACTTTACACCAGTCTGCTGGTTAACTGAATTGCTAAAAGAAGTCAAACTGTGCAGGCATTCAAAAGCAAAGGATTCTGGAATATTTCAGAGAATTAAATTTTACACTCATTCTTTTTTTTTTTTAATTCTCAAACTTCTCACAGAAAATGCAATTACCTTTACCAAGTCTATGCCAGAGAAGAGCATCAAATTGCATCAGAAGTAAACTCATCATAATCAATGAAGTTGTCTATACTGGAGTCCTGAAGAAAACAGACACTTGTTCTATCTAAGGACTACACTGCTATATCTGACAACAGGACATAGAGATTTGAAATGTTTGCACTGGTGCATCCATACAGGCTTAAGACATTGCATTCATTACGTAAACAGATTTGCCCAGTAATAACTATGTAGTTGTGAATGTGTTCTGATGTTTTTAAGTGGTGTTGATAAGTTGCTAAGGTTTTCTGATTGGTTGCTAGGGCAATGGTAAGCAGTTGCTTACTTCCCTCGGTCAAAATGTTCTGCTTTCAGAATTGTGTTTTCCATGATGATAATGAGATAAATACAGCCTAGTTGAGCATAAGAGACTTCTTTCAGAAACATTCAAGCATCTTACAGAGCCTAAACTTTTCAACAGTGTATAAATAATATCTTTCTGGACATAATGAATCCACCAAATTACCATTGTCCTTTGACCCAGATGCTCTTTGGCGATTGATACCAAAAAAAAACCAGAGAAAATAACTGCAATATTTTTGAATCTGATGAAATGATCAAATCTATAGAATTTTTTTCCAGGTGAAAACATTTAGTTGTAATTATTTTTTTAACACTATAAGAAATGCTTGACCCAAATGTACTGTGTTAATGTAATGGAGTTTTCTCTGTCTTTTTTTCAAAGGTATTTTACCCATACAGTATTTTATTTCCCCCCCCATACACAATTTGTGGTTTGTGCGTGGTCTGTACATGATCTTTCACGTAACACAAACAGGGCTGGATGAGCTATGTGTCAAAATTTGTTTGTTGAGATCTTTAAACTTAAGCTTTCTGTGTGGCTTTTCATTATCTAAGTAAGAATGTCTCTAAATTCTGTAATGGCTGTAAGGTGTTTTTGTTACAAGTTACATGTACTTACTATTATAATAACAATTAGTGATGCATAATTATATGCAAATAACCCTAAACTTAACCCTACACTGTAGTTACTTTACATTACATTACTTTCTTAGGTAGCTACACTGTAAGAAAAGATGTAAAATAAAGTGAAACCAACCACATATTGATGCCTTATTTTGCATGGCTATGTTTTAGGTCCCTTAATCCTACCCCTAAACATATTGTAACAACTACCTTACTAACTATCAATAAGCAGCCATTCAGCATTTTTTTAAGGGAAAAAGTAACATTTAATAGTGAATACGTGTTCCCTATTCTAAAGTGTCACCAGATTTTCAGCCGAAATGCTAGTAATATGCATGCTAGTAAGCAACTAGTTAATAGGGAAAATAGGTTCTTAAAAGAAGTGTTAACAACAATCTTTCATCATTTGTTTATAATTTGTACAGATCTTGAACAGTGCTTGAACAAGGACAGTTGTAGTCTAGTTGATATTCATCATGATTGGAGCTTTTCAGTGGTTTGTTGAGGCCTGTTAAATGAGTTATTCCTGAGGGAAGTTCATTCTGGTGCCACTGCAGCCCTGGACAGGCCAGCAGATGGTCAACAACATTTGTGATCAAATCTGAGATTACAGCCCTCAGTCTTTTGATTCAATTACATGAGTCAGATGACTGATTCTTTTCATTGCTAGTTAGCCCCATTTTATTGCCATGCAGGTTTTCATATTGTTTTTACATAAGTCATGAGGAAGTCTTTATATTTTTTAAAGACTAATACATTAGTTTATCATAACTTTGTCATGTGTATAATAATATAACTTAAATTGGACGTCTTTGGGGAATGATGTTAGAGATAGATAGATAGATAGATAGATAGACAGATAGTGCTGTAAAGTCTGCTCTCTGCATTTGTCTGATAGCTTTTCTTTCCAGTGTTCATTCTCAGCTTTTGAGTACATATAGAATGAATTCTGGAGTTTTTGTTCACTGTGTGCTGTCCATGCATTCCCTGAAGGAAAAGGACAGACAGTCTAGAGCGAGTGTACTGTTTCCAGACTGCAGGATAGAGCCTAGAGAAGGGGGAGGGAGAAACGGAGAGAACAAGAGAAGCACTTCGTATAGAATAACAGGAGTGATCTTATTGTGTCACATCCTTCACTTGCAGCAGAGACATCGAACCTGTAAAATAAACGTTTATAAAATATTGTTGATGAGTAGCTTGTATCTTTCACTTTACTGTAAATACACAGATGATTTAAACCAGTGGTCCCCAACTCCAGTCCTCAGGACCCACTGCTCTGCACATTTTGGATGTGTCTCTTATCTGGCGCACTCAGTTCAGTTCAGGAATTTCGCCCCTGACGAGCTGATGATCTGAATCAGCTGTGTTAAATAAGGGAGATGTGCAGTATGTGCAGAGCAGTGGGACCCAAGGACTGGAGTTGGGGACCACTGATTTAAACATCCGAGCACTTGTTGGACACATTATGCATTCAACTGTGGCATAACCTTTTAGAATTCATAATGTATATTGCTACACTTGGGATGCAGCTATTGTGTGTTGTTAAACATATTTAAGAATGTTTGTTGTAACGATATCAGCTGGAGTGCCTTCAAGCTCCACCAGGGGGCACTCCAACCATTCAGTTTCACCCAGGACTCTCAAATTGTTATCCGGACTCAATCTCCCATAACACACCACTCTCTCACAGCTGCTGATCATTACCCACGCCCACACACTCGTTAGCTCTAGGATAAAAGCCAGTTTCTCCAGCCAGTCAATCGCGAAGTCTTGATTTGCAACTGCTATCATTTCTGAGCGTATTTCCCGTGTTTGTTTTGCCGTGTTTGACCTTGGACTGTTTATCTGTTTATTATTTGATTGCCGCCTGCCCTGATTCTGTGCCCGTGTACCTCGACCTTGATTCTGCTCAGTCTTTATTGCTCTGTTTGCTGCTGTTGACATTGTTGCTGTTATTACATATTATAATTGTATATCTCACATTTTGCTATGCTATCAAAGTAAAAAGTCCAGTAAGGGGCACTAAAAGTGAATTCTGTATTATTTGAAACCTGGAAATCTGGCAAATTTTTAAATCTGTTAGTTGTTGAATGTATCCCAGCAGTTTGGAGTGGCTCTAAAAGGTTTATGCTGTACCAGGTGAGCTACTGAGCAAGTTTACTATGTCAGGAAAGCTGTACATATTGAGCTGGTTATTGGATACAAATATAAATCTGTATTCGTTAACAAATCATGCACTATAGTAAAAGTGATAGTCTGCTCAAAACTGCAGTTGTAATCAGAATTTATGGGGAAAAGAAATAAAGCTTGTTGGTGTTTCACTGCCTCTAGTGGTAATTTAGTATGGAAACTGTAATGAATTTTATCCATAGGTATGTTTTTGGAGTTTGGCTAAAATGTAGGCAGAGGCACATATTTCCAGTTACACTTAGTTGTTTGTTTTTGTCTTACTATGGTGGTAACTCACAAAGGGTGATATAATTACTTTTAAATCCTTTTGCAATTACGTTTAAATAATATTATTTATTTACAGATGAAACATTATTATAATGGCCTTCAGAAAAAAAAAAAAAGGGAAAAAAAGCCCATAGAAGGAGAAGAAAGGCTATAATAGTTACAGCATCTTTCCGCAAGTTAACCAGCCAGCCACCCTCATAGGTGGAGCGTATTGTCCACAGCAAATTGGGGCAAAGATGCCACTAAATTGGACAAAAATGCCTTTGCACAAACAAATTAAATCTATTACATCTGTTGCTAACAAAATGAAAATGAATAGAAAGTGTTACTTGTGGCATTAAGTTAAAATCTGCTTCTGTCCTGTCCATATTTCATTTTAGCCATTTTTTACAGTGATATAAAACATACATAAACAATTACACTCTATTGCTGAAATGGATCAGTTTGGAGTGTGCATGCTTTCGCTGACTGAATTTTGGACTCTTACGAATTCTCACTCATAACAAAGCGCGGATGTACGTACATTGTTTTTTTGAGAGTGCTTAGTAGTGATAATCTCACTTTCAATAATTTATTTGCTGTTTGAATAACCTTACAATGGAAACATTTTATAATAACCAATTTCTAATGTTTTATTAAATTGTAATCTTGTCAAATATAAATTTAGTTCCATTAAATATAATTTATTAGCCTATATGACACTTATGTCTGGTTCTTGCTTTAAAAGACAGGTTATTTGTAGATTTGGTTGCTTTTAGCCGTACCCTGGAGTCGGTTCACCCTCTCCCTATGACCACTCCTTTAATAGTTAACCAGAAGAGAAATGGGAATGCATATTGCGAAACAAATGCATTTTAAATCTTGGACACAACAGTGTGTGTAATCAAATGCAAGCATTATATAGGCCTACTGTACTTGCATAGTACAAAATTACCTGTTTGATAGTTGTTTTTGATCCAACTTTTGCAATGATTAGATAGCAGAACAGAAAATCAGGGTTTATTTCAGATGAGCTTATTATACTGATCCAAATTTGTATTTAACTTGGTTTGATGTTTTGGATGCTTTGATGTTATAAGGGTTTTGCAAAGGAGGGTGCAGATAATATTGATGTTTTTCTTGTCATTTTTCAGTGGGATGACGTCTCAGAGTGCGTCCTGTCACATCGCCCCCTGCCCCATCTCCTGTATCCCTCTCATCTGCCCATCTGTGGGGTCCTGACGCCAGCAGGGGCTCATGAGACGCTTTGTGTACTGTAAGGTGGTGCTGACCACCTCTCTGGTCTGGGTTCTAGTGGATGTCTTCCTGCTGCTCTACTTCAGTGAGTGCAACAAATGTGACAACAAGAAAGACCACTCACTCCTGCCTGCGCTCAGAGGTGAGTCTGACCGTTTAACAGAACATTTTATTATTTACCTGCATGGGGTGCACCCTTCATACTTTCTATCTATTGTGCACCTGTGCAGATGCGATGGCCTTGTGGGCAGCATACTTACAAATACTCCCAGTGTGCTTTGGGCGTACTACAATATCATGTTTTGCAAAGTATTCCAGTTGCTCTATTTTATACAAGTGTCTGTGAGGGCAACTGCCGACCATGCAGTGCTCTGCCAAGTTTGAATGTGCCAAATACAAATAACATTTGAGAGCTTACAGAATCAGCATCTGTAAGTAGGCTATGTGTTGTCAAATGTGGAGTTTTGCGCTCACGTGGTGCAAGCCATTGAAATGAATAGATTTCATAGCGTAGCACATTCTGCGTCCTGTGTGAAAGGCCCTTAAGATGTGTTGTGTGTTTGTGCGCATGTGTGTGTGAAAGAGAGAAAGACAGGGTAATTCACATCACAGTGGAGTCAATCGTGGCTTGTGTCTGTCACATGACTTTGTTTTTTGTTTTTTTGAACATTAAAGCATATCAACATATTCTGTTACACCAAATACACCAAATAATGTTCTTTAAAATAGCATTATATGACCCCTTTAAAAAAAGTATATTGCTTTAAAGAGATACTCTTTAAAAAAAAATGCCAGTTTTACACAGCATAAAAGGAATCATTCCTTTAATAGGTCAAAATATGAGTATATTTGTTCCATTTCTTTTCCTATTTCAGGATAAAATGACTTGTCATTGTTTTCTGATGGTGAAATCTCCTGAAGTGTGCTCACCAGCTGCTCATTTCTTACTGTTTAATCCCAGCACTATCAGATCCTTGTCCTCACTTCAACACTATGTCTGGTAAACAGGTTTAACTCTTACCGTAAGCAGCTTTCAGGTTTAGATGTGGTCCACCAACAATCATAATCACAGTCTTTCTCTAAACCTTTAGAGCACGGGCACATCAAAAGCCTTGTTATGAATTTAGATTCTGCGGTCTGCTTGTTGCCTCTAATAAAGTGGACAAACAGGAGGCCTGTGTCTGTCTGAAATACAATCTGTATCCATGCATTCAGGATTTAATAGTGGCAGGAAAGCTATTAGGGTATTAAACAGTCAGATAAGGTCTAAGCAGCCACAGTGCTGAAAGAGCAGAGCTTAGAAGCTCTGCAGTCTGTCAGCTATTTACGCTAGATCGTTTTTTATGAGGTCGAGCCAGTTTGAAGATCTTCTCTTATTGAGGTTATCGGCAGTGATTAGCTCAGCCCTGATGACGAGGGGGTGGTTATCTAAAGATTAAGGACCTAACACAGAACTTGGAAGTTCAGTTTCAAGCAGAGAATTTTATATATTTCAGTAATGCAAATATACAGTGCATGGACCAACTTGCACCATAATGATTTTGGATCCATAATTGCTTGATAATTATGATCTTTCTCTCTTTGCCTGATGTCTTATTACATATTAAATCTTCTAACTAGTTTTAACTAAATATTTGGCAAGCAAATATCTTATATAAAATGTAATTGGCATAGTATATCTGTCACGCCCCTGGACTGTTTGTTATTGTTTTCATTCCCCATGTGTCTCTGTGGGACCTAGTTTTGGTGATTGTGTGATTATGTTCAGGTGTGTCGTGCTCGTTAACCTTCATTGTCTTCCCATTAGAAGTTCTCCTCAGTCCTGTGTTTAGTGTCTGGTATTAATGTTACTTCATGTGTGTACTGCCCTGCCTGCCTGTCTGTTTGCTTCCCTGGATTATTAAAAGGATTGTTATTTGTGAATTGGAATCTCTGTTTGTTCGTTCCTGCACCACATACCCGTGATAATATCCCTGATCTTCTGATGTGAATCTTTCCCTATTTTGCCTAATACAATAAATGTGAAGAAGAATTCCACTTCCTCTAGCATGTAATAAATAGTTTATACTACGTCATAATGCAGAATATTGTGTAAACAAACAAACAAATAACTAAATAAATAAATAAATGTCACAAATAGTGTTGTTAGCAAGGACATATGTTTTATTCTGACATTAGTGGGGACAGCTGCAGCATTTAACAGCAATTTCATGTCTTCTAAAATAGAATTTAGCTTTCTGTACATCAGGATATAATATCTAAACAAGCATACATTCTTAAAAAGAAATAAATAAATAAAAAAACAACAACAACATCTTATTCAGGAACTGACTTTAAGGTTAACATTAAGTCACTAAGGTAACTAATAATGACAAGGACCAGGCACTTACAAATGGCACTTACAAAATTACAACTACAGTGGTTACAAATTTTGGTAACACTTTAGTTTAGCCACCAATTCTCACTGTTACTCACTAGTGACTTATTAGCATGCATAGCATATTGGCTGTTTATGAGTACTCATATTAATGTCTTTTTCAGCATGCCAATATTTTTGACCCTTCAATCCAACCAGAAACCAAAACTTAACAACTTAGTAAGGTTACTATTAATTAGCAGCAAATTAGGAGTTTATTGAGGCAAAAGTTGTAGTTAATAGTTAGTTAATACTGACAATTGGTCCCCAAACTAAAATGTGACTAGCATTGCAGACCCCATTAATACCAGTTTGCAATATAGGGGTCTTAAATGTTTTAGCTCGGTTGGATATTCTAGGTCAGGGGTCATAAAACGGTTGGTGTCCTGGGGAGTTTAGCTCAAACTTGCCTCAACACACCTGCCTAGACGTTTCAAGCATACAAAGACCTTGATTAACAGCTTCAGATGTGTTTGATAAGGGTTGGAGCTTACAATGCTTCTTGCACATTGTGCGACACTTTCGAAGTATAACATCCTGTGAACAGAGATAGAAGTGTGTTTACTTTTATCAAAAATAGATAAACGTTAATCTGGCAACGTTTTGCTTTGTGTAGTAAAAATAGATTCAGTCTACATCCCTGCTGTGCATCACCACACTTCTAAATGCAATATTAAATCTGCTGGAGACAGATCTTCAAATATCCTATCCAGGGAAGATCATTTTGCTTTTAGCCTGTTCATAACCTTTGGTTTATTTTAGGCTTTATTATGCAGGCAATTATTCTGTTGTTCTCTTATGGCTGTAGCAGATGTATCACTTAAACGACAACCTCAAAGAGAGGTTCTTCTTCAAATATGATCTTATTGCTAAATAAATACAGTACTGAGATCAATGCAGAAATTTCATTGGGGAATTATTGCTTCTCCATCTTAATTGCCACATCATTAAGTATACATCACCCTCTTCCCAGACTGCTGTTTAAACTGATGATGCAACCGCTTTACATTCTAATAAAACCAAAGAAATGGTGCTTAAAGTACATCGATTATTTAATGCTCTTTTATGCATCTTTATGAAAAACTGCAGGGAATCTCTTTATAAAGCCAGATAGGCCCTGTTCCAAAACATAATGAACTGTCTACATCTGCATTTTCTTTCCAAGGCAGTATCACAAAGGCTGGACTAGTTACACGATTTTGGCAAGAATTTTTCTCTGATTTATAGTCTGGACAAAGTCTGTGCTAGCTGCTGAAATTCAGAGTGAGTTTGCAGATTTTGTAAGTCTGAGTTGACAGATTTTACAAAACAATCATGTAATGTGTGATGGGTAAAGTCTCAGATTTTGAGATCATTCAATCAGAGGATATCAAACATGTTGAGATGATTTAAAACACATAGGCCACAAGTATTTAAAGAACACAGATGCTGCCAGCCCACATCCATAGTGATCAACTCAATATATCGAGAGCATCACGAACTAGTGCCAATGATAAATTCATGTGTGACAAATTTTAAAGGGGTCATATAATGCGATTTCAAGTTTTCCTTTCTCCTTGGAGTGTTAAAAGCTGTTAGTGCATAAGATCCCTTAAGTTGCAAAGGCTAAAGTCTGAAAAGCAGAGATATTCTTTAAAAAGTTATGACTTGTCCACACCCCCCTTAAATGGCTCATATAAACACGCCCCCACTTTTCTATGTCATAGAGTGGGTTTATTTTCATAACACCACCCAAATGTTTATGCAAAGAAAGCTATTATTCTCAATGTAGTGGTGCTGGCGGTGCCATGTTTTGGAGACGATATGTTTTGTTGTGAAAGTGAAACTACTTTATTTGTGCTTCCAAAAGAGGACACAACTAGAAATCAGTGGTTAAGTTGTATTTACAACACTGTTCTGCGCATTTATGAAGGACTGATTCCTGAACCTGCAGAAAAGCCTACACTGGCAGTGCACAGAGACTATAAAGTGAGGTAATTCTACCTCTTCAAGGACAATCTAGCACTTCTGACTCACAACGTTTAAGTAAGTTAAGTAGTGCAAGCAGTGTAGTGCTTGTTTGTCGTTACTCCAATCACAAATGCAGACATGGTGTTATGTTTACGCGGCGTGATGCAACACAACACGTAAAAAGACAGTACTAAGTCATTATAATGCAACAAATGCCTCGTTTGTAATAGCTTTTATTGTTTTTGTGTCATAGGACTGGGATACGGCATCACATTATGGTAAGGGGTGTAACAATTCCGCCAAATGCTTAAGATATTCAGCCAATCCCAAAACACTGGATAGCTGGCCAAAAACAATAAACAATAATGTACAGTATGTGGAAAATGTGTGTTTTTTTAAACTTAAACCACATAAATACATTGCATTATACCAAAAAATTGCTTTCATCAAATAACCCCTTTAAGGTAAAATCGTAAGGTGGTATAAGACATGCTTTTTTGAAAGTGAAAGTGAAAAAAGTGAAAGTGAAGTGACTTGTGGCCAGGTATGGTGACCCATACTTGGAATTTGTGCTCTGCATTTAACCCAT
>JAUMHE010000214.1:282975-294056 GCA_032359235.1 Enteromius mattozi | reverse complement strand
GTCGCACAAAATCATTTCACTGCATATTGTACTCTGTATGATTGTGTATGTGACAAATAAAATTTGAATTTGAATTTAAATACCAGGTGCACACACACTCTCTCTCTCACACACACAAACTCTCACACACACACTCAGATCTTCTTACATCACCAGTAGAAGTGCGTAACTGCGGGACTCAGAGAAATCGGGTGGATAGGCGACCTTCAGCGGCAATTCTGCAAAAACACATGAAGAACAGACCAAAGATCTAGCAGGTGTCTTCAAGTGTATTAAGGTGTTTCAGTGCAGGAGATCCAGCAGTAGCGAAGCATGTTTATCATGAACGTTACCGAAGTGGTCTGTCTGGACGCTTCTGTACTCCAGCAGCTGGATCCGCTTGTATCTGAGAACAGCTCTCAGCACAGAGTTATTCTCCAGGATATAATAATCTGATGATAGATCAACACATCAAGAGTTTTAACGCAGAACACAGACGTACCGAAGAATTAATGAAAGTAAAGACTCACTGGCTGAGTTCAGAGTGTGTATGATCACTGTCGGCGCTCCCGGACCTGCAGAAAAAGCAAACACTTCAACCACAACCTGTGCTAGTCTGACGAGGAGTGAAAGGTCACCCATCAGGGCCGAGAGGAAATAACAAACGTCTTCATACCTTTGCAGTTCAGCAGGACATGTTGATTAGTGGGGCTGAAATCAGCGCTAAAGAACGTGCAGTGAGCTTTGTTGAGGTCACAGGTCAGACATCGGCGTGGAAACAGGCCCACTGTGGACACACTGCACACAGAAAGGGACCAATCAGAGGCCTGCTTTCCTGCTGAACTCACCTTACTACTAAGCACGCTCGCTACATTAGGACACAGTGCTGAAGATTTCCTGAATCATCTCTAAGGAACACTCACCTGAAGAGCTGCCGGCGGCTCGAGGAGCCCTCAGTGCTCAGGAAAAATCTGCATTAGAACAGACAGATGTTTACCCTTACCCTTCGTCCAAACACACACACTTATATGCTTTTATGCTTATATCAGCTACTTATATGACGCATTTCCTGTATTTGGATCAAGTGTTCAAGTGAAAATGAAGACAAGTGTGTGTTGAACTTTTTTACCATTACCTGATGGGACACTTGCAGTGTTATAAAAATGTATAGCTTTATTTAGAATCCTTTGCATTTTAAAAACTTCTAAATATCTGTTCAGTTTAGCATGACATAATTTAATTTGCTTCTACTTAAGTGATGAAAAGCAGTTTCAAATGCTGTACAAAATACATATAACCACTACTTACATTAATATTTAACTCTGGAAAGGTTTCTGTGACCTCTCGTGAGATCTCCGCAAAAAGTCTCATGATTTATTTCCAGGTTGTGATGCATGATGGGTACACTAAGCCTGGAAAGGGCTGTCCTGGAGATCGTGTGGGTTTAGTTTAGGGACAGTCCTGTTTGGCCTCCAGTGGTCAAGTGTGTGTGGACATCAGCTACATCAGGTTACTGAACGCTGTGTTGGCTGCAGAGAGGCCTGTCTTTGATGTAAAGTACTCAGGCTTTACTCACATGCTCTGGCTGTTCTCGTCATACGCCAGAATCTGTGTCACCTCCCAGTTCCCTGAGGTCAGGTGTCGCACCTCGTTCTGATCCGCACGCGCCTGCAGAAACACACACACACGCTACAGATCACACACACACACACACATGCTGCTCGCTGCTGCGGTCTGTACCTGAGAGCTGAACATGGCCACGTGCTGGAAGTCTCCTCGTCCTCCCTGCTTCACTGGCACCGTGAGGAAGAAACGGCTGCCATCTCCAGAGAAGAACGGCTCCTGATTCTGCAGAAGCAGTGACGGACACCAGATTACACTCAAGTGACAGAAGAGCATGATGCAAACATCTAGTGGAGATTCACCTGTCTGGAGAGCCAGACTTCTGAGGTTTCCTCATGCCTCTGAAAAGAAACAACACCATCATCATCACCTTCATCACCACAATGACAGACAAATTCATCTAAGAAGCACATTATCATCATCTTCCTCAGGAAGCGCACAGCTGTGTGTTTGTCTGTGTGTGTGTGTAGGTGTGTGTGTGTGTGTGGTGTGTGCATCTGTGTGTGTTTGTGATGTGTGCATCTGTGTGTGTAGGTGTGTGTGTGTGTCTGTGTGTGCGTGTGTGTGTGTGCATCTGTGTGTGTCTCTGTATATGTGTGTCTGTGCATCTGTATGTGTCTGTGTGTGTGTGTGTGTGCGCATGCGTGTGCGGTGTGTGCATCTATGTGTGTGTGTGTGCATCTGTGTGTGTCTGTGTGTGTGTGCGGTGTGTGCATCTGTGTGTGTAGGTGTGTGTGTCTGTGTGTGTGTCTGTGTGTGTGTCTGTATGTGTGTGTCTGTGCATCTGTGTGTGTGCATCTGTGTGTGTGTGTGTGTCTCTGTGTGTGTCTGTGATGTGTGTGTGTGCATCTGTGTGCGTCTGTGTGTGTGTGCGGTGTGTGCATCTGTGTGTGTGTCTGTGTGCGGTGTGTGCATCTGTGTGTGTGTGTCTGTGTGCGGTGTGTGCATCTGTGTGTGTGTGTCTGTGTGTGGTGTGTGTATCTGTGTGTTTGTGCATCTGTGTGTGGTGTGTGCGTGCGTGTGTGTCTGTGTGTGTGTGCGTGCGTGTGTGTCTCTCTCTGTGTGTGTGTGTGTTTACCTTGATGCAGGCTCCAGTGGTGGAGTCACAGACAGTCAGGATGGAGATGTTCTGCGCTCGGTTTAACCATCGCACTGCTGTCTTGGTCTTACTGATCCACTTCACCATCACCACATAGTGCTCCCTACAGACACAGAGAGAGCGTCAGATCATGGTCTGAGTCTCCAGCGCAGATCTGAACACACTAACGCCGTACCTGATCTTCAGCTCATCTGGTGGTGTGAGTTCAAGAGTGTGTGTTGGTCCGTACAGATTGACCACAAACAGTTTGACCATAGGATTGGGCTGCCCAGCCTGCAGACACAACACCCTCAGGTATAAAAACATGACATGTGCCAAATACTCCAGATGAAAAAACAAATCTGACATTTACCACTGTCTGAAAATGCCTCTAAACAACTGAGTCACATTTCAAAATGTCAGAATGCCACTCAATCAGGCAATAAGGAATCAAAGCGAGTGTGTGTATCAATCCCATCATGCATCATGTATTATTTGAAAATTGTGTTGTGTGGTGTGTTTTACAGGGGAACCTTGTGTGAGTCTTACAGAATTCACTGAAGGAGACGTTTTTGGACCAGAGAGCCAGGTTAATAAGAGAAGCATATGGTCAGAGGACATCTAGACCTTTATTACACCATAGACACTATTAAAATGACAGTTACCTCAGATGTTAAAATATTAACTTGGCCATTGTGTGTGGTGCAATCTGTTAACTGTGGTTTTTGTAAATGGATGTTTCACGCTGTACCTTCCTAAACGCTGGGTTAACGTCTTATTTGCAGTAACTGGAAAAATGCAGCATTCGACTCATCTTCATATGGCATATTGCACGATACTTGTAAATGTTTTCCCTGAGTGAACTTTTTGGACTATAAAGAGAAGAATAAAATGAGTCGATTCATTTCAGTTCACATTTGTCATTTTTCCCCTCGAGCTGAAAGTCTTGTTTATGCAGCACAGTTTCTCCATGACTGTCCGAAGCGTGTGATTAGATGTCTGTAGCACTGAGACGTGATGTTTTAACACTGAATTACAAGGTTAACGCTCCAAAAACCACTCTGGGTTAAAAGCAGGCTTTAGTAAGGCAACCTTTTAATACTATTTGCTCATAAACTTGTGACTTTATGTGATCTGCTTCATTTCTGCTGTTCCTAAATGCTTTCCAATAATACCATATAGTTGGAATATCATGGAATATCTGTCAGGGATGAAATTACATGAAGTACTGCGATAGGGCACATCATACAGTACCACACTTTAATTCACTGAGATCTTCAGAGCAACCCATTTTTTCCACAAATGTTTGTAAACGCTAGCCTTTAAACACCAGGAGGTGTGTCCCAACACTTTTGTCGGTGTAGTGTACATCCGAGCATGAGGACGTTACCTTCGGATATGGGTACTGTTTGCCTTTAGGGTATGTGGAGCCGGTGAAAGTGGGCAGGGGCATGTTTGGCACCAGACTGTCATTCAGGACCAGAAACGCCAAGCGCTCACCATCAGGTGACCACCAGTGCGCCACATCCGTGTGCAGGACCTCCTCTGAGCACAGGTTTCCAACACAAGTGTCACAAAAACACAGAACAGAATAGAAAAATGCATCATCATCATATATTTCTTGAATTGTCTCATAAAGAGAGCTTCACCTTCATAGAGCCAATCAGTGATGCCGTTATAGATGACGCCCTCTTTCCCAGATGAGGTCAGTCGCAGCGAGTTACTCCTGACGTCTGACTGATAGTAAATATTATTCTCAAATATGTATACCTACACACACACACACACAAACACAGGGAGAAGATATTTAAAATCATGCTCTTATTCCAGTTTTTCTCAGTTGTTTACACACAATTCATGAAACAATGTCTGTTACAGTATACAACACAAATGAGTTCTGCTGCTGAATGTTCACACACGGATAAATGTGTGCTGTCTGAACTCATTTTTTGTGTAGAGAGGTGAAATGTGTCTTTGTTTGAAGAACTGTATGAATGATTTGAAAAACTGAGTTGAATGAATGAGCTATCGTGTGTTAGCAATCAAGGAAAACTGTAAATCCCAGTATCCCTTCACAGAATCCCAACTTTAATACTGTAACTACACTCAAACATGGCTGTTTTATTCAGTGATACTGCATGTGTTCTAACACGCGACTCGAGTCTGAGCCCAGCTTCTGTCCTCAAGTCAGATTCTTTTCAAAGCAGTTTAACACAGAGTCGTTATGTCTGATTTAACAACATATAAAGATGATTCTCCAGATTTAGATCTAGGTTTATAGTATTTATAGCATTGTCTAGCACATAAATGAGCCCCGTAGTGACTATGAAACACTTCTGTACATTCAAAGCAATGCCTCATAATCTGTTATAAACCTCCTGACCATCTGAAACTCTGATCTGATCAAAACCGAACACAAACACAATGCAAAAATGTAACTGTTAACACATTTAGTGTTACAGACCGTCGCTCTGGAATCAATTGCTCCACTATTTCAGGACTGTCTGAAGATAAAGAGTAAATGTAAATAAGGAAACAAGCTCACCAGCTGCTGGCCCTGAACGCCCCACGCCGCGTGCTGCAGTTTAGAGTTCAAGACCTCCGGAGGATCCAGCTGCAGGACCTCCCTACACACACACACACACACACACACAGTGTTCAGACTGACATTATCAGCAGAGGGTGTGTTTAGTAATTGCTGCTGAACTACTGAACAGTAGTATTATGAACAGTAATTTTTAGTTTTATGGGTGAATGTGAGCTCCTGTCACTGATGATCAGAACAGCGTTTAACATCATGTTCAGAACCTATTTACTTACACACTGTAACAAAGTGCTTTGCTTCACGATATCTGACCTCCTCAGCTCCTCTCACATGCTTCTGCCTACAACACCCTGTGCCCTACTCCCTGTCCTGTGTGTGTGAGAGACTGTGAGATCAGTGAAAGCTCTTACTCCACCTGGTGTGAATGCTGTATATGATGTAGGACGCCGTGAAAGAGTGCCGGTAAACCTGCGGTCAGAAAACAACAACCCGTATTAAACACAGCAATCTTCATTACCTTTGATTCACAGTTAGTGAGAATAGAGAGAAATTTTAAGTGTAATCTAATCCTAAAGGGTTAGTTCACCCCAAAATGAAAATTCTGTCAGCTTTGTGATGCTATGAGAATTTTTTTAGAATAAAGAAAACAAAGATAACATAATTTACTCAACCATTCTTCTCCACTGACTTACATCTTCTGCCATTTTAGAGAGTAGCACAACACAAAGCATACGCATGCTTTAACGTGTTTGATGTAATCAGCCTTGTTTATGTCCGGGGGAAAGCACACGCATGCATTGTGATACTCTCTAAAATGACTGAGTAAATTATGTTATTTTTGTTTTCACATGGACTGTTTCACTGGTGTTTTTACTATGTTTCTGGATCTGGGATTATTTCAGTTGTGTTGCTGTCTATGGAGGGACAGATAGCTCTCAGATTTCATCAAAAATATCTTCATTTGTGTTCAGAAGATGAATGAAGGCCTTATGGGTTTGGAACGACATGAGGGTGAGTAATTAATGACAAAATTTACATTTTGGGCTGAACTAACCCTTTAAGTCATTAACAGAAAGAGTTCTTATTGAATGTACTGTACATGGACAAACTAAATGTCTAATGCCACTGCTGCACTCAATGATTCGTTGTGATTTTCCGGTCTTTCAGGGACAAAACATTCCTTTAAAGGTATTCTATGTAAGAATTTTCTAGGCTGCCTATGAAAGTTTGTAAAAGAGTTTATGCAAAGGACGCAGGTTAATTTCCCTTCAGGGGAACTCTTCTAGAAGACACTGAATAATGCCAGCACGACCGGTGTCTGAAGCACATGTACAACAAAACCAATCCCATTAGCCCCTAGAGCACTGGTCTCAAACTCAATTTCTGGAGGGCCACAGCTCCAAATCACACCTGCTTGGGCATTTCTAGTGATCCTAAAGACCTTGATTAGCTGGATCAGGTGGGCTTCATTAGGGTTGGAGCGAAACTGTTCAGAGCTGTGGCCCTCAGGAGTTTGAGATCAGTGCCTTAGAGGATGACGCAGCTAGAAGTCCTTTTGAAGAGGAACGTCTCAGGTTATGCTGCCCTCACCACTGCCTTCGGCCTGCCTCTTTACATCTTTGTTTGTGATGTACTCAGCAGGTGCTCTTGTATACTCTTGGGTACCTGCCTATGACGTCACAGGCCACGTGGACCAATAGGATTGCATTGTTGTACACACGCTTTAGACACCGGTCATGCTGGCAGTGTTCCCCAAAGTGCCCACTAGAGGGACACACATAACCTGAGACATAGTTCTGGGAACGTTCAAAGGCCATAAAACAGTCATAAAATTTTGGCTGTTAATTAGGTTATGACCTGTCTTCTGTTAATGTTATTTGGTCTCTTTTGTGTTATATATCTCTGTTTTGGGTGACGTTTGCTCACGTGCCTATAGTGAGAGCGAGCACAAGCACAAGCAAACTGCGGTTCGTTTAAGGGCTGCCAGCATCAATAATAACAAAGTTTTTCTGATTCTGACATACTGTACCTTTAACTATTACAAAGAACACATCTGGTTTATTGCAGAAAGCAGCACATACCTGTTTGACATTGTAGGCGAACAGCACATACTTCATGTCTGGGCTTATGGAGTATCGGGTGGCTTTAAAAGTATCCTGGAAAAACATGAATGATGTTATCCTCATTACTGTGATTATATCCCAGAAACTACAGACATGTAAACACATGTCCAGGTTTTACTCACGAACGTGGTGTTCTTCAGCACGATCTCGGTCTCGTTCGTGAGGATGTTAAACCTGATCACATGACCGTGGTGATTTCTGTAGATGACCTCAGATTCTGGCAAAGAGTGAAAAGAATATATAACAGCAAATCATCTTTGTAAGGTTTTAAAGAGAGCATTCACATCTCACTTTGGTAAAAGTGCTCATCTTGGAGATGTATTCATGTAAACACAGTCAGCTCTGTGTAAATGAATGCAAGCACACTCCATCTGTGTATTATTAGATCGTTCAGCTAACAGACCAGCCGCTGCTTGTCCTTTATTTGCTAAGTCCTATTTATTTCAAAACGAGTTCCCCTTTCTTTCCTGCGTTTGACCTGCGCTCTCGCTCGAGTCTGATCTATCTTCAGACAGATACACAGGCAGAGCTGCTCATCTGCTTCACATCAGGTTATTCACATTTATGAGCTGCATGATGGTTGTGAAGGTAAATTTCCAGTCGGAGAGTCTCGCGGAGCTGCTATTGACCGCAGTGAGGAAAAGCAGACGGGGGAACATTAATAAAGCTCTCAGTTTCCAGCTCTAAACCGGAACAAAACTCTGAGTGCTGAAAGCATCTGGTGTCCTGACACACCTCAGAAGAACCAAATACACCAAAGTCAGGAGATCATCTGCAGACCATCATAAAGCTGGATGTTTTTTTATTGCCATTTTGAGCATTTAAGGCTATATTCGTGGCAAAAATTCTACCATATTTCTTTTTAATTAACATATAATTTAAAAAATCTACAATCATTTCAGATAAAATTCCCTGAGTGAGCATACTTCGGAAAAAGTTTTCTACTTGCATTAAATATCAGGACCGTCCAATACAATATAGATGAAGGGCTGCTCAGAACAATGCTGATTAATGCATTTACAGCACAAACATTTGTTTAAAAGGCTAATTTTCCAGCAATGGTATTGTGCATTTGAAGATTAATTTCATGTGAAAAAATAAATGTAAACTACAGCAGATTTCTCTCAAACTTCATTTACACAATCCCTGATAAACGGATGATGGTGTAACGGCACAAACGGCTCGACTCTAAGAGCTCCAGGAGCTGAATTCAGCGAGAGACTCGTCCAGCAGATCCAGAGCAGTGTCCGTCCGAGGACAGTCTCTATTCAACAGCAGCACAGCATTCACCAAACGCTGCTGTGAAAAATTTATTCTCTTCTTCTCTGCAGATGAGATGCTTTGACTCGTTCTGAAGGTCACGTGCTGAGTGAACACACAAACACTCGCTAGAGGAGCATCTAACGCTCAGAGTTACGTCAGACTGAGCCGCATCACATCCACGGCTGAAGAACGGAGCTGAGCTGAGTCTGGAGTGACTGATAAACACAGATCAGTCTGGAAGAGAAGCAGGAGCTGAAGGATTCACTGCATCACACACTCTCTCTCTCACACACACACACACACACAATGAAATATTCATGCTGCTGCCACCAGTGTAAGACCTAAGTGCCCCTTCCCCCTTCCTGTTACCATAGCAACTACCACATCCACCACTCAGACACACACACACACACATGCACACTCGCACACACAGACACACACATTATGCCAAGGCCTATGAATCTTGATATGGCAAAAATATTTTGGTAATTAGATTATTTTCCACAGATCTGAAAGGTCAAGTTCATCCTCTGATTCTTTCACACACTCCATGATGTGAATTTTTCCAACACATTCACTTCCTATAGGTCGGCCCAACTATCTCGACTGCATTTCATTGGTTCTTGTGATTATTTGATGTTCTCTTGGATCAGGATGATCTCCAGTGGAATGACTCTCTCACAGCCTCACAGAGACGTCTTGTGCTCATGCTCAGCGTCCTGCAGAAGCTTCACATTAACGGCTCAGTACCTGACTTCACTGAGGCACAGATGCTTTCCATATAAATCTATATCAGACCTGATATTAAATGACAAACAGCAACGCCCCAGATCACGGAGCTCTGATCAGATCCGCTCGTGATAATGTGGGCGTTCAGGCCCGTGACACTGGATCTGTCCTCGAATCTCCAGAGGTCATTCAGAGTTCTGAGGCTTGTGCACTTCAAAGGGAAACTAAATATCCGGCACAGCTGTAAATCCTGCTGTATTTTCTGCCCGTGAAACCATCCACTTTAGGTGGGCAGAATTTCTCATCACAAACTCTACACACACTTCCACTCATTTCTACACAGTCAGGAGCACTGTTTAACCTGCCGGTCTGTATTTGCGGTCTCAAGCGTTTGAGATAAACAAAACAGCTTTAGATTCACGTGTGGCTTTCTTTTCGTATAAGCGGCTGGTTTTATCCTTTGTCTGCGGTCGTGATCGATCATCCTCTAACATCAGCTGTGCTTAAAAGCTCATGACGGTGTACAGATGATTAATAAATGAAATCCATTAGAAATGAATGGTGCGGGTGGCTCTGCGGTCGTATTGTCTTACCGTTGATCCAGCGAGCCTCAGGGTCGTGTACGTAGAAGTCTGCGCTGAACAGATCCTCCACCGTCAGCTTGGTGTCACTGCCCGGCTGCGTGTCCACTGTCACACAAACAGAGACGTCACGTAACAAACACCAGATCGAGTAACACTGAACTCAGACTGATTTCAGGATGAACTTCACAAGCGTGTGATGAGGAAAGTTACCTTTAACAGTACTGCATTACAGTACTGTGTTACTCCCTAAAACAGCAACTCATTACTTTACTTTTTTATGGAATCTAATGCGTTACATTACTTTGGCGTAGCTTTTTTAATCTGGGCACTGTTTGCTTGTTTGTTTTTTAATACAAAAAGTTATGTTGTAATAGCCCTTTCACACCAACAGTCTGATGAATGCTTATCTAGAATGTTAAATATTTATCTATTTAATTATTGCAGGTTTGCATCATATTCTGAGCTGCATTTCACGGTTTTATTCATTTTGAGGAATGCTGAATCAGTCTTTTTGGGAGTGAGATGAATTAATGTATATTCACATTTATAATAGAAGTACAGTGACATCTCTATCTTACAAGATATTTTCTTGTAAATTAAAAAGTAAGTTACTTTTGCCAGTCATTTGAAAAAAGTAATGTGATTCCTAAACTGGCATCACTCCAAACGCTGGCTGTAAGAACTGTGTTTTCTGCAGTACCTGGAGTGAGGAGGATCACAGACATGGTGATGAGAGAGCAGACCACCAGAATGACCAGCAGAGCGATGGCGATGCCCTTCCAGTTCCTCTGAGGAGGACTCATGCCCGCCAGGTCCTGCAGAAACACACACACACACCCCTCATGTCTTCAGCTGCACAGGAACACGGAGGATTGCATGTCTAGGAATAATAAAGTACTTGTTGATAGACTCGTCTAAATGATGTGAGTAACAGAAGCACAGCAGGTAATGTGGAGTCATGATTTCTGTCGGGATGCACAGAGGCTTTCTGCTTCATCTTACAGTTTTTTCCAGACACTCGGACACATTTCTCAATACTTAGGTCACTTTTGCAAAACTCTTCACACAATTCTCCTAACCGACTTTCAGCTCGGCAAAGCAGTTCATTTCACATTCAAAATGCACTACAACTACCAAAACACTTTATTCAGGTCTCA